>JANSVK010000099.1:0-130458 GCA_030068005.1 Cladophialophora exuberans | reverse complement strand
CCAAGTGGCTGATTTCAAGTTCTCCGACTCGATCACATCATTACCGACCCAGATACAGAGTTTGTTGTTCTGAGGTGTATTCGAGGGCCCATCAAAGAAGCTGTCTGACATTGAGCGATCTATGGCGACACATGGAGAAAAGCCTGGCGTCGACGAGAAGTAGTATCTCGTCGGATGAGAGGAGGCGCCTCGCGGCGATTTACAACGAGTTTGTGGTTGGAAGGAACGGGGAGATGCCGTCGGGACAGGGGGGCAATGAGGTTGGGGGGCGGACGAGTTTGATGTAGTTGCAGGAGAAGGGGGGGTGAGGTGATAGGTAGGACGGACAGTAAGAGGATTAGGAGGACGACGGGATAAATTTTGTGTAAGGGAGGACGTAAATCACACGATACGTTTGAGATCTTACCAAGCGTGAATACCTTGTGCATATCTAGAAGTGTCTTCGTTCTGGTATTCCAGACATTTTCGCAGTTAACCTAGCGCGGCCTCGTTCCTCAAGGGCAAACCCGCCGGGCAGTGGGTTCAGGGAGTGGATGCTTAGTGCCCGGCAAGAGCAGGAGCCATTATACCAACGATCTGATCTTCATTGAGCCGTTGATGAGCCTCTTTCTATTAGTAAGGTGACCCGCAGGACCCGTTCAACAGAGGGACAAGAGCAAAAAAATGGGAGGAGGGGGTAAAGTCGCTCCGTTATTCCCGACGTAACGATGTTGTTTGATTGTGAATCAAGAGACTGACAAAGGAAAGAAGATGTGTAACGCTTAAAGATCTATTGAGTTGTGCAAATTCATCAATCCTTCATGAAGAGATTTAATGTGAATTATGTTGCAATGCGACATTGCCATGTCGTCCATGTACAATTTCCAGCACATTTGTATTCTTGTCCCAATGACTGGGTATTAATAAAGGCGACCGCCACAACCGAAAGCATTGGACGTCCTCCTTCTCAGTCATCGACACCACCACGTATACCGCAGCTTGGCTCTCCAGAATGAGTACGCGCTCAGCCACGATTATCCTCAAATACGACATTCTGCTCGACATCAAAATTCTCCTTGGCCTTTCCCTCATCCTCTAGCTTAAGCTGAAGATCATGCTCATGTTCTCTGACAACGTGTTTCGGGATAATGACCCCTTCCTCACCATTGAAGTACTGCGTCTCCGTGACATGGAAGGCCCCAAGATAGATGAAAATCAGCACACCAGTGGCGTAGAAGGTGAAGATGATTCCCGCTTCTTTGATGTAGGGAATCGCCATAGAATCGAGACCGAAGATGATGGCCTCACCGGCGGCGAGGCAGCCGCGGTAGACTCCCTATTTGGGGCTCTTAGCAGGATGAAGAAATCGGAGAGTGTGAAACTAGTAGACTTACCGCGTAGTTGGCCGCCTTTACAGGTGAGTTGGTCAAAGCAGCTGAGGAAGTAGAGTATGATGCACTGCATGAGAATGCTGGACACCCAGTTCATTGCAAACAAGATGAAAATTGCAGCGAATCGACCGTCGGTCCAATCCATTGGAGGGGAAGGGGGATTTGCACGGTCGTAATTGCGCACCCGAATGATTTCCCAGATCCAGGCTCCCATCAAAGGGACACCTACCGTCGCGAGCCCGAGAAAGGCACGCTTGCGACGGGTCCAGATCTTGTGGTCAAGAATCTTTTGCAGCCCGAACCCGGCGGGGATCTGTATGACGACCGCCGAGAAGGAGAGTAGACATCTTGTCCTCAGATCGTTGTGGTAGGCGTTGACAGAACCACCGTACACGAGAAATGCTTCTGAAGGCAAGAAAGCTGGAATCATCAGGAGGAGTCGCCAGTCTTTGAAGATTTCCAGGTTTGCCTTTAGCTCCTGCTTGTAGCCGCGGGCGTGCAGAGTCGCGACTTGACTCCCATCATCTCGGATGACCTTCGAGGGAGGCAGTAGTGTCAAAGCAAGTAGACAGGCACATCCCATCATTGCGAGTAGGACGATGTAGTAGGCCGTGGGGACGCCAGCAGCTTCCATGGAATCACGGTTGATAATCAGGGCAATTAAGTCGCCGATCGCGCAACCAGTAGCTTGAAGGTTGACTTCAATCGCAATAAACGATCCTCGTTCTTCTTCCTCAGAGTAGGACATAGCGATCGATCCCTGAACGACCCAGATCAAGCCGGCGGACAACTTTCATACAGATTAGTGCCGGTCCCTTCACCCTGGTTCTTTGGGACTTACGCCGATCATGACTCCTCCGAGAATAGGAAACCATTCGTTGCCGGTGTGATCAAAGTACCAGAGGCTGGCCACGTACACGGCGAAACCAATTACACCCAAGACTGCAGTGATGGCAGGTCCAATGGTGTTGAGTACGCTCCCGCCGAACCAAGACGAGACTGCGAAAACAGCACAGAGCGTGGCATTGACGACCTGGACGGTCTGGAATGAGTTCGGACGTCCACCCGCCGCTCCAAGTAGATTGAGTGCTTGATAGAGGCCAGCTGTTAGACCAATTATGGTACCCATGATGAAACTGCTCAAACAATCAGCTCAGGAACGTCCTAAGATCTGGTAGATCCTACTACGTACTTTTGCCACCATGGCGAGTTCAAGCGAAATGGTGGGATGAAGGGAACTTTGACAGTCATCTTGTCAAGCTTTTCCGGCGAGTTTTTGGTAAGTCGAGACTCCGGTGTGAGAGGAACTGAGCAAGTTGACAAGACAGTCTGACCTTCAGGGCTCGATCGTCCTCTTAAAAGGTGATTTGAACAGACACTCTTCGGTAGGGAAATTGTCTTTCAGGCTGGGCGATCGGTTCGCATACGCCATTATTATGGCATGACCAGTTAGTATCATAAGCTCGAAGGTCATTCAGTGTATTTTGACTTGATACGCTGATGCGGCTAGAGTCCTTTTGTCACGTTCATCGTGATAAAGCTATCACTTTTGGATGGACTGTACGGAATATGCCCTTGTTCTGGATCGAGTGCTGGCATTTTCGCTTCAAGGCGAGATAGAGGATGTCTGTTGCGGTTAAAGCCGCCTCAAAGTCCCTTGATAATGGCCCAAGGGACTGCCGACCCCAGGATAGTTCCCTGTACCCAATAGAAGACCCCAGATTCCTCAATTAGGGGTCTCTGCTTGTATCCATGTCTTTGGCGCCAGCTACTATCTCTTCGTTGGGATACATTACCACTCAATCGTCTGTCTCCACTTCGTGGCTCTGAAGATCACGATAGCTGAGCTCTCCCGTCAATCTGCAAAGAGTCCAGACCATGCGCGTGCGTTCAAGGATCCTGAACTGGAGACTTGCCCCGTTCCTGGATCTCGCAGAGCTCTTAGTTGAGAGTTAAATCCATATAAGCTGCCGAAAGGGCCATGTCTTGGAATATCAGGTCGGTATCGTGATATCGTCTAGCATTAGAGGCTCTCCTTCATCGAGCGGGGCGGCTAGAATCTCCTCGGAATCCATACCCAAAAATCCTAACTCAGAGCGTCTCCGCTATCGAAGCCATAGGGATCCGAAAAAGCTAATACGGTATCTTGCAGAACCAGTTGAGGTTGTAGAGAGAAGGAATCGAAGTCTCTTCCACTGGTTTGGCCATCGATGAAGCAGTCGCGCTAGGTCTTGTCCGTTTGGGCCTAAAGTTTTAGGGAAATTATAGGATCTTCTTGTCTTTTTCATTGTGCTTATCCTTCAAGGAGAAGGAAAACTTAGGTTAAGACCGAGAACGTCTTGCGGCCAGCTGCAGATCGCCGAGGTGCTGACTTTGCACTTCCGTACCCTGATATTCAGCCGACTTTCCGTCCCTTCCGTAGTATCATACGTTTCGGCTGACTCGAAGTATCAGACATGGACCGGTCTGTCCCAGCTCAACCAGGATCCGCCACAAGTTACGACTATTTCAGGCGATCTTCTATGCTTACTACATTAACTTGGAATGACGGACAGCTCAATCTCGAATTGACGTGTTTTTCTGTTTCTATCCACTCATCTATCTACGGCACTATATCAGGCAGGCCTTCACATCCTAGAACGACCCTTCCACGGCCGGCAAATCATCGCACGGTCTACCAATGGTAAACTTCCCCGTGCAACTCGTCTGTTCCATGATAATTGTACTCAGTGTGACCAAACGGTCAATCCTCACCGCGCGGAGGCACAGCCCTGCAAATCTCCGGCGGCGTGTTCTGCTCGTCCGAGAATCTCGCCCTGAGCGACTCCAACGTCATGGCTACCCGATCCCGCATATCACTCTCCGTAAGTTCCTACATTCTGGCCAAGCGTGTAAAAGAATCGGCGGCGGGATGGTCGATCAGGATGGATGGCAGCCCTGACCGTAAAAATGGTTCGCATGGGTCACGTAGCCGCTTTTGGGAGCGACCAAAAGATAGGCAGGTTGTTGGGATTGAGAGACGCTGAACGAAGAGCGTTCAGGCAGAGCCCGAATCCTGCGCTGTTGAGCCCGGCATCTCCGAGAAATCTCATGCTGATATCCGATCCGGCATGTGATTTGTGGAGGAAGACCATCCCGTCCTGCAATTCTGGGTTCATGTCCCAATTCTGGGCGACAAATATCTTCTCTCCTTCGCTCTGGCTGATGGACGTACAGCTTTTCTATTCTCAATCCCTTGTGCGATATCGAGGGACAGGTTCAGTAGCTTTTCCAGAATTGTCAAACATGAACATCAGGCCGCATAATCTTATGCTTCCATTGTGTGTGTCTGGTTCCGCCCAAGAGCCATAGATTGGTCGTCCGGCGAGCCCCCCATCTCAGGGCCGACTGTCATACCCTGGTGCTCTGACCTGAGCATTCCAGGTTCCAATTCGTGCCGCTTCTTAATATCGCCGCCATCGCGTTTCACTGCGATTTTATCTGAATGATCCGGGGGACTGGTTTTTGCCTTCGCTCGAGATTGTTTCCTTCGTTTGAGGAATAGCTAAGCTACCGAAATCAGCAGCAGGGTACCGCTAACTCCTACCCCTACACCGATTCCGACTTTGGCACCTGTTGAAAGGCCAGAGCTTTGATTTGAAGCTTCAGGGACGGCAGTAGTGGTCGTAGAAGGGATTGAGGAGCTACTGCTTCCACTCACTGCCTGACTAATGATACTGTTGAACAAGAGCGTATCACTTGCCACCTTCATGGCGTTTGGAAAAGGGGAGTCCCAAGGACGGTTTGGATCGAGCACACCACTTGGTCCGAGTGAGTGAAAGTGTCCTCGTGCGATAAAATACTTCGAACTCACGGTATGATCAGGATATTTCCATTAGCAATGAACACATTAAGCCAAGACGATTTAGTGTAATCTATTTGGAGGCCAATTCGAGTGGCACCTGGAGTATTGAGGTGTCTCAGCAATACCGTCATCCCTGCCGAGGTTGGAGCATTGTAAGTCTAGAAATCACGGCCAGGTGGAATAGCATCGCTGCACGTGACACTGTCTACGATAACATGGTAACTGAATATTGCCCTCAGCTCGTCCATGAACATGCCATCAAATACGGAGCCAATGCCGTAGAAAGCAGAGTCGTAGGGTACCAAAAGGGTTACATATTCCAGAGACTCGATCTCATCCGTGAGCTTCGTGACATAGAGTACCTCCAGCATGACACTGGTGTCCGTCTGGTCTAAATAATCGGTGAGCTCGAACACTCAGAGTTATACAATTGCTGCAGGAGTATGGAGCCAATATCAACACACAAGGCAGCCGAAATCAAATAGCGCTATTTTTCGCGCTTCAGAATATTGAATGGGTCAAATTCTTGCTCCAGCGTCATGCTGATCTTAACCTTCCTGAAACGGCAGGACCCATTTCTCTTCACTGGGCGGTGGAGCGTAACTACACTGACTCGATCGAGATACTTCTGGAGTATGGCGCTGACTGCACGTCTTTGTCTAATGACGGTTCCACACTCCTGCACACAGCGTTGAAATGGGGTAACGAGAATACGCCAAACGCCTTAATCCGATTAAAAGGGTTTTCGGCGTTGCGGATGGATCTTTGCGACGCCAACGGCTTCTCGGCGAAGATGTTAGCTGAGAAGCGACAAAAAGATATGCCCAGCTAGGCAGAGCTTATTGATCGATTTCTCGCTCAAGCCTCGAGCTTGGCGTCGCAAAGCCAATTCTGAGCCCGGAGTTGTAATGCAGAAGGAGTACAACAAGATCTAGTTCTATTGAGAAGTTGAAAGATTCCAAGGCAGATATGACACTTTCGCTGCCTTGATTTGCTGCAATGGAGGCAGGCAGAGCATGTAAATCGGCATAGCGTTGTGGAAGGGCTCGGACTTGAGAAGAGGAACTACTGTACGGGAAGTCGCAAGCCAACTGAGGTAGCGTAAGAATCAAACACTGGTTCTGTTTTTCTGACTAGGGTTAACTATTGTATATAAACAATCATCAACTTGATCGAGTCATTGCACAAGAGAAGTGCTTCACCTCGGCCCCGCCACACTTTCTAACAACTGGCGCTGATCTACGGAACATACAACGTCGTCTTGTAGCTGCCCACATGAATGCCAACTGTTAACCGATATTATTAGAATGCAACTGATCAAGTACCGGTACAAGGTTCCACCCTACTAAAGGCACGCCGCACAGAACTCAAATAAACATTACCAAACAGTGCCAGAGTCGCAAAAAAGGCTATGATAACCAGGAAACTAGTTTTGTTTGATATAGTAGCGAATCCGTGGCAATCCGGAGTCAGATGAATCACGAGTACCTGCTATGGTGTCAACCTGGTGGGCCTTCTCCAATATGGATAAGGTATGCAAGAATTAAGCAAACGTCATTGAGAGAAACTACTAGGTCAGCCCATTGGCTTAGATATACTCGCTGTGAAAGTGTGGCTATGTCCTGGTGACAACTTAAATACTAAAGCGTTTGGATATTTAATAAATGTTCGATGTTCTCCCCAGCATAGTACTGATGCTACTGCGCCCCGGAAGTTCATGGAACGGAGCCTCTCATACAATTAATACTTTGATGGGTTATTTGTGAGTCCGTTTTAGTTGCAGTCGAGCTTCCAGGCCAACGGTGAGCGTGGCTGAGCCACTCACTGAGTTTCCCCTGAGCCGAGTGGAGAGAGCCTAATCTGGCTCCTTTCACCTGAGTACCTCCGTAGTATAAGTGGAAATTTACCGCCATATGAGCTTGAAAGTACGCGCGCATGGGGGACAAAAATGCGACGAGAAAAGCTGCTTGCCTTTCTCAACAATACAACAGTAGTGGCCATGTATTCGAATGAATCGAGAACAGAGATTTTCTTCCCTGAATATCACTCATGGTACATGCATACAAGCTCTGTTTCATTATCCACTGTCCCGACACTTCAGAGTTCGATCGCTGGAACCCTCGAATTCAAACATTCAGCAAGGCAAGGCATTCAAAAGGAGCAGAATAGACATATAAATATTTATGTAAATACATCAAAAATTTCTCTATATCATAACCGCTCGCTTGAATGTATCTTTTCTTTCTGCTCTGCTCTTTGCACCATGAAGAATTAAAAAAAGCTCTTAGCTGATGGAGTCGAGTGGTGAAGAAAGGGGGGCATATTTTTGCTACACACTGACAATAGAACGACACAACGTCAACTTGCCCCAACAGGGGACATGAAAATTAACATTTGACAGCCGCAGCAGAATGAACAGGGCTAAGGGGCGAAAGAACCGTGCGAAAACCGAGACTGATAATGCGTGCATGGGTATCATCACCAAGGGGAGGGGGGACCAGCTAAAGTTTCAAAAGGGTTTGAACTTCCTCTCTCTCATGCCTCCTCCCCTGTTTACTTGGCCGTGGCTCGGCCAATAGCAAAGACGCCGACAATAACGACTGCAAGAGTGACAATAGCACCGGGCAGGAGAAGATCGTTCGGCACACCTTTGATGATCTCGGGCTGTTCTTGCTGCTTAGACTGCTGGAAGGTAGGAGTCCGCCTCGATCGGATGGTCTTAGGAGCTGGTGCTTCATCTTCATCCTCTTCGTCTTCTTCAGCCTCGACCGGTTTTGGTACCACGGACTCAGGAGGTGTCGGAGGCTTCGAGAGTTGTGGTCGAGGTTCGACTGTTGGAGGAATGGGTGCTTGGGCTGGATCATGGACAAACAGGTCCACTTTATCTCTCTTGCCCTGTCTGGCGAGCGAGATTGCATCGAGAAGATCTTGATCTGTTGTGATAGCCACAGTGTCGCCTTCATTGTCAATGTAACTCAGGGCATATCCTGCTTGGCCGAGTTTACCATCTTCAACACTGGCTTCACCACCGACAGCTTCGGTTTCATTGCCAAGTTTCGATGTGACTTGGCTAACAAGTTCAGTCACACCACCACTGGCATGGACTTGTATGCGATGAACACGGCCGCTAGGAGCCTTGAACTTGAATGGGAAAGGGTGTTCGGGTGAGTCGGGAGACTCGATTGACGGAAGGACTTCTGAGTGAACATCATCTCCACGATGCGAAGCCGAGTCATGGGGCATCACACTATCACCTCTCTCAAAAGGGTGAGGACGACCTGTCTCCGACTCCATCATCGATCGATGACCAGGGGTTGTTGGGCGATGGCTCCCTTCGCCCGACATGATAGATTCGGTGTCATTGTCCATAGACAGCCAGAATTTATTCCAGGCGGGTCCCTCAGATTCACCAGAACCCATAGTGTTAATTTGTTCGAGAGTAGCATAAGTCAATTTAAGAACGTCCACCATGCCGACAATTTCGCCTTCGCCGTTCATGACCGGAAGATTTAGATAATGTCCATCTGCTAATGTTAGCATATAATCATCACGAGTAACCGTATACAAACTTACCATGCATCTTCCGCAGAGCGGCTTGAATGCTCATATCGGTAGGTGCAAAGTCAGGATGAGGAGTCATGACTCTGACCACACTGCAAGTTGACGGGTCAAGGCCCGGAGCAATCACACGAAGAACCACATCTTTACTCGTGAATATTCCGGTAATCGACCCTTGATCTTGCACCAAGACTGCAGTTGTGTGGTTCTCTTTCATAAGCTGAGCAGCTTCCTTCACAGATGTCCTGACTGAGACGGTCGTTGGAGGTAGACCGTTCAAAACCGACTCCAATGTAGGTCCAGACATCTTCAGCCTCAATGCCTCGACGTACTGAATGATCTGCTGTGGCTGACTCGATCCCAGCTCGGACTGCACGCCTTCGAGGGCATCGTATAACTTGCGTGACGAACTGTATGCTCGCTCCAACTTTTCCATGGCCTCATAGAAACATTTAGTAATGTCGAGAATACCGGAGATGTCTTGATTCTCGTCCATGACGGGCAGATGTCTGAACCCCTTTCTGACCATGAGATCCAGCGCGTCGGTAGCACTTGTATCGGTTCTTGCACATAGAGGGTTCTTGGTCATGATTTGTTCAATAGTGATTTGATTCGCCTTGACTCCTGCTCCAACCACACGGAAAGCGAGATCTTTGGCAGTGAAAATACCTGCAATTCTATCATCGTCGTCGGTCACCAGCACGCAGTCTTCACGCTTGGCGGCCATGAGCTGAGCAGCCTCGGCAACGGTGGTACTCGGTTTGATTTGGAGAGCCTGACTGGGCTTGAGGGCAAGGACGGTTCCGGGAGGTGCTTTGCGAGTATGTCGTGCGCGGGCTGGGACATGTTTCTTCTTGTTGAGATCGGCTTCCATCTTACGACGGATCGCCTGGAGATAGGGAGTTAGGTGGTGTTGTCTGGACGAAAGGTGATTTCACCAACATACCTCATCTCTCTTACTCTGCTTCTGCCTGCTTGCAGACATGGTGGAAGTGGCAGAGACCTCACTAGCAGCAGTATTTGCAACACCTTCAAACTTAGGACGAGGAATATTCGAGGGAGAGTCTGCGAATGGGAGTTGACCTCGCCTAGTAGGAGTGCCTCGATAGGTACCGCCAGCCCCAGACATGGTTCGTGACTGAAGCGACTGATGCGTGAGCAATGGGACTGGACCGCGTGGTAAGGGTCAGGTTCAGGGTCACAGGGAGAGGTTGTTTTGGTTGGTAAAAAGCCTGGCCCTGCAAGTGACTGGCTCGTGGCTCTTCGGAGAGATTGAAAGATGCAGCAGGTGACACCCATTGACCCGCCGAGAGTAAACAATCAGATTGGCAGGTGTTCCGAGCCAGATCTGCTTATGTCATCTCGGCTGAAATCTTGGCATATTTGCTCCCACACCCAATATTCGCAACTGCGCTCGTTTCCTCTGATTCAAATCTCAGCCCACCTCTCTCGATACTCAAACCATCCCACATCGCCCAACATGGTCAAGAAACGAGCGTCCAACGGACGCAACAAGAAAGGCAGAGGTGTATGTATAGCACGAATCCTCTCAGCGACCTCTACATCAAAAGAGGCGTTTGCCATCCGTCAAATATTCATCGAACTAACACATCTTCCAAACCAACAGCACGTCAAGCCCATCCGATGCTCCAACTGCTCCCGCTGCACTCCCAAAGACAAGGCCATCAAGAGATTCACCATCCGAAACATGGTCGAATCAGCCGCTATTCGTATGTTTCTCCATCCCACCATCCAAACCCTGTTCTTTCGCAAGGGCAGAAAAACAGAAGAGAAGACAACGCCCACTAACAAAACTCTGAACAGGTGATATCTCCGACGCCTCCGTCTTCACCGACTACGCCGTGCCCAAGATGTACCTGAAGCTCCAATACTGTGTCAGCTGCGCCATCCACGGCAAGATCGTGCGCGTGCGATCGCGCGAGGGTCGCCGCAATCGTGCCCCGCCCCCGAGGATCCGATACAACAAGGACGGCAAGAAGGTCAACCCCCAGCAGGCCGCTAAGACCGCGCAAGCATAAGGGAAGCGAGATCTCAATATCTTTCTGGCTTTTTTTTGTGACGGAAAAACTTGATAAAGTGGCTCGGCGGTGGAATATTGATGGTGGCAACGATGATGACAAAGCTTGACTGGCGAGAGCGAGCAAGCAAGCAAGCGTCTGAACACGGAAAAGACAAGGTCAAGAAGTGGTGGGGTTGAAAGACTCCAGCACCCGTGATTCCCATGGCGTCGGAACAACCAGACATATGACATGGTAGACAGATGAAAGTCAAAAAAGACCACGGAATGCTTCAATTGAAGTATGTCACGAATCCAAAGATCATTTCGCTGAAATAAGAATAATGCTTCGCTTGTGATGCTGCGTACAAAATGTTCCTGTGCCCGTGATGCCCATGCCCGTGTCCCTGACCCCGTATTTCGCCTACTCAAAAGGCAGACTTCGCACTTTCTTCTATACCATTTCGACGCCGCTATTCATACTCTGTATTCCGATCGATACCATGCCCTCTCATATATGAATATGATGCATCAGAGCGCCCCGGACGCTTCGCCGTTCGGTTCATCTGCACCAAAAAATGGATCATCCCCATCGCCGCGTTTCCAGGGCTTCATGGCCACGTCACGTAATACATCTTTTGTCTCCCTCAAGGATTTCATCGCGAGTTTCTATCTCCGCTTTGCTGCGGGAAGAAGCGTGTCGTCTGGCAGACCACCTCGTTTCGTGCCGGGTAAGCTGCTGGTGCCGATATCGTTTGTCTCCGTGCTGACCCGCCTGTGCGGATACACTTCGTTCAAACCCTCGAAGCAATTGTTGCTGACCCAGATTTTGCCTTTGTTCGACGACCCTTCGTCCATGTTTCGGAAATACTCGTGATGAAGGGCTCGTTCTGCCGTCAATCGTTGTTCCGGGTCGTATTCGAACAGGTCGGAGAGGAGTTGGAAGCCTCGTGTCCCTGGTGATTTGTCCGCTGGATAGGCCGCGTGCTTCAAGCAATTGTTGTACCAGCCCTCGAGGCCATTGCCGTTGTTGCCACCACCGCCCAGTCCGCGGTTGATGCCGCTGCTAGAGCTTGGGTAGAGACCCCCGGGCATCGCACCGACGCGGGAGGCTACCAGAGATTGTAGTTGCGGGAATTCCGGCATGTCGACCAATCCCTTCCAGTTTTCACGCCGAGGCATTCCTAAAATTTCGACGATTTTGCCCATCTGGTTGCGTTGGAATGGTACCGTCTTCTTGCTGTCCATTTTTGTCTCTTCGCCCTTGAAGATGGGCCTCAGGCTCAACAGTTCAGCAAATATACAACCAACTGCCCAGAGGTCAATGGAGGGGGTATAATGGCGGGCACCCAGAAGGAGGTCAGGGCTACGATACCATATAGTAACGACGACCTTGTCACCTGAGTAAAGTGAGGAAAGAGGCTTATGGAAAAGTCGGGCTAGCCCAAGATCCCCAATTCGGACATGGCCCGAGCTGGTAACCATGATGTTGGCCGGCTTCAGGTCACGATGGATGACCCAATTTTGGTGGAGGTAGAACAATCCGTTGAGTAGCTGGAACAGAATTGACTTGATCATGGTAGCAGGTATGGCCCGCCGCGTAGGCTGGGTGTGATGATGGATGATCTGTAGGAGGTCATGTTCGCAGTATTCGAACACCATGAAGACGCACTTGTCTTCGAGAATGATTTCCGCCAGGTGGACTAAGTTTGGGTGGGATAGTTCTGTGCATAATGACATTTCCCGGATGGCCGACTGGGACAAGCCGGTGTATTGTACATTATCACCTTCTTTCTCGGGTTTGAATCTACGTCTTGTAAGCGATTGAAGTTGTAGGAACTGGAGCAGAGCTTACTTTTTGATGGCATACAATTCTTTCGTGGTCGTTGGGCTAGATGGATCACCTTGTGGGTTCTTCTCAACGGCTTTATAGACTCGACCATAGGTTCCACTGCTGATGAAACCTATAATGTTATACTTCTGGCCAATTTTGACCTTTGCCGTGTAAGTGTTACCCGCTTGCTTCTTGTCGAGGCCTCTAGCCGCATCTAAGCCAATACCTCAGAACCTGTTTCTCTAAGATCTTCCAGCGTTGACTAAAACTTACCGTCAAGGGCTAGCTGGGTTGTCTTCCGTAATTGCTGAGCAATATTCAGGCTTGTGCCTTGGCGAGAGGCATAGCGGAGAGTCCCGACAAACGGCTGGTCTGAATTCGTTCCGGTCATTTTCACCCTAACATGGCTGTTGATATAGGGACGGCTCTCCTTAGAAGAGACCAACAGTCCTCGTTTATTGACAGCACTGATGCAATTGTCGGCAAAGAGCGCGGTTCTGCGTAGATTGCTACAGTGTTAGTGTTAGTGGATAGGAAACGTCCGAAAATAGCGGCGATGGTGAGGGATGTTGACGAGGAGGCGAATTGCCGGGGCTGCCGAAGAGAATTGCGATCCCGTCAAAAATGAGATTTGCAGATGGGATATTGAAAATTCAATGTTTTGGTCGTCAGATGCACGCCACAAATGTCGCAAAAGAACCAGCTAGAGGGGAGGGATCGACAAGAAGCGAGGTGAAGATGGTGAATAGATTGAGGCTGGAGAATCTGGAGATGTACGACGGTCGCCTGGGTCGTACAAGGCATGACCAATGAGAAGGGAGGATTCGTCGGCAC
Source organism: Cladophialophora exuberans (assembly GCA_030068005.1). Classification (NCBI taxonomy): domain Eukaryota; kingdom Fungi; phylum Ascomycota; class Eurotiomycetes; order Chaetothyriales; family Herpotrichiellaceae; genus Cladophialophora; species Cladophialophora exuberans. Next base: position 117,001 of record JANSVK010000099.1, on the reverse strand, counting down.
GGCTGCGCTTTCCTCGATTGATCTTCATCGCAGACCTTCGGGGAGTTTCTTCTGTTGTTTGTATCCAATCCTCCTTCTTCTTCTATTTTCCCATCTCATCGGAAGGCGCCGCCCACTTTGCTGTGCAACCATGGACATCTCAAACAATCCGTCTGCCTGTTTGCAGGTTTCCTGCGTCTCATGCATTGTGACGCACCCCATTACGCGACTACGCTCAGTATCAATACCCCTGTTGCCGTGTTGGGATTCATATTATAAGGCATGTTGCACCCCGGAATCTCTGTCTCGAAATATGCATACGATCAAATTACGAAACAGATCAAGATGAATCGAGCTTTGCTAACACGAACCAGCAGTGGCTACAGAGCCCTCAAGCAGGCGGCCCCAGCTGATCTCGATCCAATCGATTCCTTGGAATCCCTCATGGCTGCCCCTCGTTGGTTCGATGGCATCACACCGTCCTTGATCTTCGCCATATACACTGCGACTCTCGGTCCTCTCCTCTTCGGCTATCACTTGGTTGGTTTGACTTGAGTCCTTTGAGAAGATCATGCACTAACAGGCCTTAGGGAGAACTCAATGCTCCTGAGAAAATCATTACCTGTCAAGAGGACAAGATCCCCGGACTCAGCATTCTCGGATTGCCCAAATGTATTCCCATGAATGCTTTCCAATGGGGCGCCATACAATCGGCCTTCACAATCGGCGGTCTTCTCGGTGCCCTTGGTTCTGGTACTGTTGCTACAAAGTACGGACGACTTACCGCTATGAAATGGCTGGCGATCTTCTTGGCAGGAGGTCCCATTGCAGAATCACTCGCAGGGAAAGCCTGGGTGATGGGTCTCGGCAGAGGGATCTCTGGTATTGGCGCCGGCGCCGCGACTGTCACCTGTCCCATCTACGTCTCTGAAGTGTCACCTCAAAAGCACCGTGGCCTCTTTGGTGCATTTACACAAGTCCAGATCAATTTTGGCATCGTTGTCGCTCAACTCCTTGGCTATTTCCTTTCGACTTCTGACAGATGGCGATGGATCCTTTCCACTGGAGGCTACATTGCTGGAATCATGTTCTTTGCTGTACATCTCGCTCCGGAAACACCCAAATGGCTTGCTAGGAACAACCGACCCCGCATGGCCAGGGGTGTGCTACAGAAGCTTCGAGGGAAGGCTGCCGACATTCGTGATGAGATGGAAACTTGGGATTCCTCGGGAGAAGGCGAGGAAGAGAGCCTACTTGGATCTTCTCAGACGAATCAGTCCCCGTTGCCAACAAACAAATCCATCCTTGATGTAATCCGAGCCCCCAAATATCGACGACAATTGATCGCCGTCGCTGGAACTATGATGGCTCAACAGCTCTGTGGTATCAACAGCGTTGTCATGTACAGTGTCGCCATTCTCGGCCCAATTATGCCAAACCAGGCCGGCCTCATCACCGTCATCGTTTCAGCTATCAATGTCGTCGTGACCCTGCTCGCGGCGCCTTTACCTGATAAAATAGGCCGCAAGCCATGTCTTCTTTTGTCCATTGCTGGCATGGGATTGGCTTCATCAATGTTGTACGCTGGGCTGGACCAGGACATCCGGCCACTTGCCGGTGTTGGAATAGCCTTGTTCGTGGCCAGCTTCGGCATCGGGCTGGGACCGGTGCCTTTTCTTCTGGTGAGCGAACTGGTTAGTCCAGAAGCTCTTGGAGCCGTCTCAAGCGGAGCTCTGGCAAGCAATTGGCTGTCAACCTTTTTGGTGTCGATGTTCTTCCCTGCGTTAAGTAATGCGATGGGATACAAGGTCTGGTGGCTCTTCAGTGGAATTGCCGCTTTTTGGGCAACGTTTGTCGGCAGCTACGTGCCTGAGAGCAAGGGCATGGCGACTGCGGATGAAGTCTGGAGCAAAGTGTCCCAGTCTTGATTGGCGACATGAGTGATTGCAAGAGTAGTTTTTCTGTGATTCCTAGAAAAGACATTCAAGTTCTATTGCACAGGCAGGACGTGCAGGCGGACCAGCGACGGGCGTTTGGGCGGCGGACTTTGATACCCCTTCCTTATTGATTCACGTATCATTACTTGGCACGAAATACATATTTTTCTGGTTCTCTGCATTCCAAATCAATTTCTGCCTGTTCTAGTAGTGCAAGCACTTTGATGCGGGCGAATACGTCGGGTCTCGGACAGCGAGACCCTCCGAAGACACAAGGACAGCAGCCGCGAGATAGCCGACAAGACGATCTCCAGGCGGACTTCTAATAGGCTCTCAGGGCCCGAGGTGCCTTACCAAGGTAACTGAATAGGCGTGATAGGCTAGTGAATAGGCCTAAAAGTGCGGAGAATAGGTGCTTTAGGTAAGTGTGCGTGGCGTGGCTCTCATTGTGTTTAAGCATCCCTGTCAGTGGCTGCTCTCCCCGCATTTCGAAGCTCTCCGTTCCCGTTTCTCCATCCTGCTTCTCGACGTATCTCAAGTCAATGACCAATGTCATGACTGCGTTCGAGCGCTAACTGTAGACATCACATCATGCAACTTATCTAATTGCTGTACTATCTGGGTAGCATCCAGCTAGCCTTCCCCCCTCGAGCGATGAACTCGCAACGTACGCCCCAGTCAAGTATGGTACTGCGGCCCAAAGCAGAGCCGGTTTGGCTATCGGGATGCTCTTCTTAGCTTCACCAACGATCAACCCGGCAAATGAGTCACGTCGATACTGATTCCATGCCCTGCCGAGGTAAAGTTTGGCCATCAAGTGGCGCGTCGAGCGAATACTCGACCAGATGTAGAGCCGCGACGCATGTGGAGGTTCGGAGGACCTGCGAGGTCTTTACGCAATCGATGTCGAGGTCTGCCACGGCTTCCACCACTACCGAGAGGCAAGGACTCTCAAAATCAAGGTCACAGACACTATATCAAGCCAAACTTCCCTAAACCTAACGATTTGCTCCCCTGTTGGTTTTATTGCCCCAAGAGACTGAAGGTAGGTCCGTCCACAACACAATGCTTCTTTTCCATTCACCTCTACTGAGGCTCTTGCCTCTTTGTCTCTCATCCATCGCCTATGCGCAGACCAATCTTCCACAAGTTGATCTAGGCTACGAGATCCACAAGGCTATCAGCTTCAATGTATGTTCCATGACCGATGGGAGAGACGATGTTCGATCGAAACTGACATTGCCAAATAGCAAACGGGCCAGACTTACAACTTCTCTAACATACGATATGCCCAACCCCCGGTAGGAAATTTGCGCTTTGCTGCCCCAGTCGCGCCGACTGGAAGAAATAGTGTCGTCCAAAATGGAAGTGTAGGCAGAGTTTGCCCTCAAGCAGCCCCGTCCTGGCTACCAGTACAATCGCTATTTGTGGAATCTCTCATTGCCGGAAACGTTTCTTCATTCAATCTCACCGTCGCCGAGCAAGAGGTCCAGCTTTATTATGCAAATGCGCCTCCTTCTCCACCGGATGGAAGAACTACTGAGGATTGCTTGTTTCTAGATGTGATTGTACCGAAGAAGGTTTTCGATGGTTCTCAAAGCAGAATCAGAGGGCGTCAGAGCAATGGTGCACCTGTTTTGGTTTGGTAATATTGCAGCGTTCTCTATTTTTAAGTTCATCTCTTCTGACAAGATACAGGATTTACGGCGGTGGCTACACTGGAGGCTCCAAGGGGGCTTCTGGAAATCCCAGCGGCTTGATTGAGGCAAGCCAAGTTGGCGGTGGCGATGGCATCATATATGTTGCGATGAACTATCGCCTCGGAGCTCTTGGCTGGCTGTCTGGACCATCCTTACAAGCAGCTGGTGGGGTCTCCAATGCCGGACTTTATGATCAAAGGCTCGCTCTTGAGTGGGTTCAAGGACATATACACCTGTTTGGTGGTGATCCAAAACAAGTGACGGTCATGGGAGAATCTGCTGGTGGAGGGTCAATCGTACACCAGATCACAGCATACGGTGGTCAAAGAGGAGCCCCGTTTCAACGAGCCATACCACAGTCGCCAGGATATCTGCAGGAATGGTCGTACGGTGTCCAAGAGAACACAACTCAATCATTCCTCTCCCTGTTGAATGTCAGCACCATCCAAGCAGCTCGTCAGTTATCTTCTGATGCCGTCATCAAGGCCAACACACAACAAGTTGCGGGTTCACACTACGGCGGATTTACATACGGACCTGTGGTTGATGGGATCTTTGTACCTGCACTGCCTGCTATCCTACTCAATGCTGGTCAATACGCCAAGAATGTCAGTGTTATGGTCTCCCATACACTGAGCGAGGGACCGCTCTTCACCCCACCAAATGTACAGACGGATGAGGAGTTCGCTGCTTACATTCTTTACAATTCCCCTTCGATCCCTACCTCGGTCGTCAATTACATTGTGAAGACACTCTATCCTGCCAAATACGACGGAAGCCAGCCTTACAGATCAGCAATCGAACGAACCATCCTCTTCGTCACAGAGACTAGTTTTACATGCAACGCCTACTTCCTGAACAAAGCCCACAATAATCAATCATATGCGTATCAATTCGCAGTTCCACCCAGCTTTCACGGCTACGATGTTCAATATACCTTTTACAACGGCCAGCCAACTAATATCTCCGCTGATATGGTTGCGCCTGTGGCCAAGGCACTTCAAGGCTATCTCACCAATTTCGTCATGACAGGCAATCCCAACGGTCGTGGACTCCCGCCCTTCCCTATGCAGGGGAATAATGCTAGTATGAATTCCATCAACACTACTATCAGAGCGGTCAGAGATGATACGTCTAACCAAAGATGCGCGTGGTGGGGGAAAGCGCTCTTTACCTAAGCTTAGTGGTTGGATGCACTGTCTGTGCAGATAGGGGATATCTGCTTGATCGATATGAATGATGATACGCTTCGAGAATTGAGACACTCTCAAGGTTCTACAACCTCCTCTTTCAGTCACATATCTTACGTGCTATGTTAAACAAGTCTCCTAGGTGAGCAACGTACCATGGTATGTAAGGCTGCAGGCTCCGGGGCATTGGGACTACGTCGCTTCCGAACTCCCCGGTGCTTGCCCAACCGCAATTCCCGGCGCTCCTTCGGCAGAGGGCGCCTGTTTTCATGCACCTTATGTTACTGCCTGGCCCGTTTATCTATTTCTCTGGCATTACCCGTCTGTCCAGCAGCATATCATCAATCTTCTTTCTCTGAATCATAACTAAACGTCCTTTCATTGGGATCAATCACCTATAACCTTGGCGGCTAGTGCTGATACACGATTTGTTCGACTGGGCGCAGCTGTCTCTTTCGCGTGCAGGGCTGGCACCGGACGATTCCAGATGAGGGCAAAGTACCTCGTATAAAGACAACCACCACCGTCATAACCATGGTGATGTTTGCCTGGAACGGACAGCGTCCGCTGGACAGAAACCAAACAGGATAGCACCTGTGACACCAACCTCCCAATGTTCCTTCTTTGGCGTCTTGGCTTCCCGAGGGGCAGTGATCTCGGCGACCTCGACCTGGCATCTTTCATCTATGCCATGGAACCTGAAGACATGCCTGATGGCTGTGAACACGCGAAAATATTTCCCTGTCGATTGGGGCCCTCCTCGTGTGGAGGCACTGCTGCAAGGCAACCACAATCGGACCTTGCTAGGCGTCACTCTATCTCAGCAAGCTCGCTGTCAAGAGAGTATGGTGTATATGGACTAGCTGCCTGATGTCCTAGATGCTTGCGTTGAGGTACTTGCGGACGAATCGCCCGAAAAGCGTCTTTAATATTTGCTGCTTACGGTGTATACTTCTACATCCTCACACTCTCGCTTTGTTGATGGGCCACCACCTCCCAATGATAGCGCGTTGCCGTCCTGAGATGACATGACTCAGCCTGATGAACAGCATCCTACTGGCGCTTACATGTCTTCTAGTTCCCATACCGGCCTCATCCCCTACTTCACTGGAGAGGAATTCCTGAGACCTGGACATCCCGCTGATTTCAGCAAGGCGGCTGTCGCGTTTGACAAGGCTCGGATAGATCTGCAGCGTGCTCTTGGGCCTACTAAATTTGCGTCTCTTGAACACGCTCGGACTATCACAGAACTTCACCAAGTAGCACTCGTGGCCAGTGAGCAACGCTATCGATCCAACGGCCCAAGGCGGCGAGTTGATATTATCCAAACCCTGGATCGGTATGCCGGCGTTCTCGATGTGCTTGCTCAGGCTCATGCCGAGTATACGGCACTCGTGTGGGGATCTCTCAAACTCCTACTGACGGTTGCAGTCAATTACGTTCAGCTAATCCAACGAGTGTCTATTATGCTTGAGGACATTGGCTATCAGTTACCCCGGATTGAGCTATACCTGCATCTTTTACAAAATCAACGAATTACCACGATTGTCTCGGAACTCTACGCTGCAATTATACACTTTCTTTCGCAGACCATCATATTCTTTAACAGAAGGAGACTTCGACGGCTTTTCAGTATTTTGTGGGGGCCATTCGAAGCCCACTTTCGACAAACCATAGAACGAATTGAAAGACTATCTGTTTGCGTTGAGAGTGATGCACATGCGTCGGCAGTGGCACAACAACAAATGGCTACGTCTGCCTTAGCTGTCCAGATACAGGAACTCGGCTTGGTGACCAGGCATACACTACAGGCCGTCATCGAAGTCAAACAGCAGCAAACTGTGCTCCTTCTCAAAGATATCCGAAAATCCTTATTCGGGACCAGTGCTTATGATCTCCAATATCAGTATGATATGATGACCGTCTATACCTCACTGGTGACTCTAGATTGGGCGACCTGGGGCATAGCTGACATGAAGCATGTTCGGTTTTGGCACAGAGAGAGTGTTCCAATTACCTATGTCCAAACCGAAACTATACAACCCATGGTTATGACGAGAATATTGAAGGAGAAACCAAGCTCCTTTCTATGCCGACATATTCCCCATATCATCCTATTCTGGACCCCAAGAATGACTGCCGAATCCGCCCTGGCGTGCCTAATATTCAAATTCTTGGAGCTGTATTCGGATAAACTCCTGCTACGCCATGATGCCGATTATTATGCCCGAAAATTTACAGTTGAAGGTTTCAGCCGGAACAAGCTGCTTGGAGTCTACCGTCAAATCATCACGGCTCTTCCAGGCTCCAGATGCATGATGGTCATTCCTTTTGACAGTACAGAATCATCTCAATTCATAGATGAGATTTTGGGCCAGCATACATTCTGGTCGTTGAATCAACACAGCGTCGCAGTGTACCACATCACGGATCCGTCACTGGCAACCTCGGAAACCGTCGAACTTGATCATGAATACGACATTGATAGAGATCTAGACAGCGGCGAGAATCTCTTCAGGGTCATGCTGATGGAGCGAAACTACTTCGGCGACGTCTCGGAAGACGTTCGTCGTTCGTTATACGCGGGACTGTGGCGCACGATTAGATACAACTTCATGGTCTTGATCTATGAGCAGATGATTGCGTTTGCGACAGCCGCCATACGAGACTCGAATGGGGCCCCTTTCCTTGGAAAGAACAGCACCACAAAGTCTGCGCACGCCTCACTCAAACGACACATCATTTCCCTGCTTCAGTGCATTCCGCGTGAAATGCCTGCAATCTGCCAGCTTTCTCTCAGGCGAACCATAAGCCACAAGAGCCTATATCAATCCATAGCCGAGGGTCCAGAGCTATATTCAACGGTCTCCAATCTTGCACCGAGCGACATGACTATTCCCAACCCTTCGGTTCTCACCCCTCAGCAGCGTTTTCACATTTGGGAGGCTATCGAGTCAACCCTACAACGAGCCATAGACAGTTACATCCTACCCGTTGCCGAAGATGCATTTTCGTCATCGCACTTGTCTATCAACTCCTTCTCCTCTCGTCGACAAGATACCGATCAATCATACCTCCAAAATTTGAAGATACTTGAGCTATGCTTCCACGCCGATCAATGGGACGGAGTCGCTGTGGATTATCTACGCACTGCAATGATTGCAACCGTTCAGCAAGCCGCCGAAGCCGGTCTTGAAGAGATTCTGCTCATGTATCCTTGAAGCTGTCATGGCGGGAGAGAGTAGTGGTGGAATGGTTATCGGGTCGTTTTGTTGACAGGGAACGCTTTCGAGGGGTGGGCGCTCTGCTCTGTGTCGCTGCGGGGAAATCGGCGGATTGGAAAGATGTTTCTAGTCGAAGGGTGTTGAAGTGAATGAAAGTGAAGTGAAGGTTAGGTACTAATAATATATCATGGTTGCGCACTAGCACCCATGGACTTCCAAGTTTTCTGCACACTTCACCTTCGCCTTCTTCAGGACAAGAGAAAGAGCATCTTTTTATTTCAATGTCAAAGATCCCAGCATTATTCTTCTACACATCGCACAGCACCTCCCTCTACACACTCACACAAACTTGAACCTGAACCCGAACCATTCATAAATCGAAAGTCCTGTGTCTCACTCGATCTTTTTAAAACAATGGAATCCAAATTCCATATCAGTCTCCTCGCTGCTACCACGCTGCTGCTCGTCACTATTGCATCTGTGGCAGCGGCAACAGCGGTTGAAACAACGCACTGCGATGTCGTCTCAACCAGCTTCTTCGGCATCACGACCACCATGTCTATTTGTAGCGCGGTGGTGAGTTCAACCTCATACATGGGCTACGCTTAATCTTCAAGGACATGATACAGAAACAAACTGACTCTTGGATATTTGGGGATAGTTTAGCCTACAACATTGACGCTGACATCGACTTCCTCGAAGACTTCTACGCAGAAATTTTCATCTTCCTCTTCCTCTTCAGAGTCCGCCACAGGTACCGTGATGACGACGACGACCACACTTCACACTACGTCTACGGTCTACGTCAATCCCTCCTCATCAACCTCCTCATCAACCTCCACATCATTCTCACCTTCATCATCGTCAACGTCTTCGATGTCGCAGACCCCATTCTCCGTCTCCTTCATCTTCCCAACCTCAGACTCAGACCCAGACTCCGGACCCGCTTCCTCCCTGTCGAGTCTGATCACAACACCGCCGAGTCTACTCACCAGCACCACGGTCGTCATCGTCGACGCCTCGCCCACCGCAGAACCTGCGGTCTCGACTGTCATCGTCACGGCCGCGGCCGCGAAGGGAGAAGGAGCCGCACAGCGGCTTGCGCTTTTGGATAGCATGTATGGTGTTGGACTCGGGCTTGGGAGTCGGATGCTCGTGGCTTTGGCCTTCACGGTTCTGACAGGTGTGTTTGCCTGGCTATGAATTAAGTGAGCGAGTGAGTTATGTGCGTGGCGAGACACAAATTAAAAAACTTAATCTCGCCAAGTTTTTTTTGGTTTGGCGCTTTCGGATACTGGACGGAAAACGTATGATGGAAGTGGACTGGAGGTGGAGGACAGAGAACGAAGCTCCTCTTTTTTTGGTATCCCTGATCAACGGTGTCACCGATCCTATCGTCCATCCATCTCACAGGTAATAGAAAGCTTGAACTCCAAAGGTGCTGGAACCGTGGACGAACGAACGGAGGGCGGGGACAGCGATGCAGCTCAAGGTTGTTGCGCTGCAAATTGGATGTGTTGGTTGGTTACACAGAGCAGAACAATGTGCGTACCTTATCTGCCCTTCTGTTTCTTGTCCTTGGCTTTAAGCGTTGAACAAGCTAGCCAGCCAGCAAGCCAGCCATCTTGGCTGGTGTTATTATGTAGGACCAGACTTGCAAAATTTGCACACAATTTTTTTCTCTATTTGACGATTTGCCCTGCGTCAGATCTGCGTTCCGCGAACGGTTGGACTGCCTGGCAGAAAGGGAGCCGTGCCTCGCCCCGTGCGGATACAGGCAGAGTAATTCTCCGGGCTGGTGTGTCACGGGCAACGACGTTGGTTGGTAAATTCTGCGGTTTTCCTGCGCTGTTGGTTTGAATATCGCGTCCCGGCCAATTTCCCAATTTCCTCTTGTGCCATCAAACGCGTGTTGCGTTGCCTTCTTGAAAATGGTGACGCTTGGTTTGTCATGGCTCAGCCCGAGGATACTAGTTTGAATCGTTCTAGAGAGGGCAAAGAACTCTTAGAGAGATAAACGGCATTTGCTGGTGAGTATCAAGCAGATACCCATGCAAAAATTGCTGCTATCTCCTCGCAACCAAGTGTTACACCGCTCACGCTGTCGTCGTCAGCCTCGCAGCAGACACAAGAGCCCCGTCTTCCCCCGCCCCGGCCTTTGACCTGACATATGGCATGCCATATCACAGAGCCCCTTCAATCTGTGTTGTCCCTTTCGCCTTGCCAGGCAGTATGACATATTGCCTTTCGTCGCGTTACGTTCGCCGTTGGGCCGTTGACCCGCGCCACAGCAGCAGTCCTAGTGTTCGGTCACACCGTTTCGCCGCTCCCGAGATCAGAAATCTCAAACGAGCTGCCCACCGAGTCTCCCAGCCTTGCTTTGGAGTCTGTTGCCGTGACACTGTGAGCTTGCTGCGTGCGTTTGGTTCCCTAGATAGAGACGGATGAAGGTGGGTATATAACCCTTGATCGCCTCTGGAGCAGGCCGTCCAGGGCAGTGTTGCCTACCTCTGTCTGTTGAATCGAGCCGTGAGAGTGTGTCGGTCTATCGCTTGCCTAGGCATCTTTCCATTCTCTTTTCGAAAGGAACATTCTCGCTGATTGATCTCTGTCACATTCGCTTGTCCTTGATACTGCAACTTTCGCTCCACAATGGGTGTTTTTGCTGTTTTCATTCCAGTCTTTCTGCTGTCCATGGCGAGGTTTGCGGCTGCTCAGGACACGGACAGTTCGTGGTTGGATTGGTCGTCGACAGTATGCTTTCGTTCTCCTCCTTGTCCATATATCCTAATTTCGAGATCAGGATTCCTGGTTTACTACGTTCTCCACGACGACAGATGTCTTGACATCCACCTACCTCTCGAGTTCCTCTTCTTCGAGTTTACTCACCTCGTCCATACCTTCAACTTCTTCGCCATGCACCGATTCCTCGATCACGTCAATCAGCTTTTCGGCTCCAACGCCCCCTTCATCTTACCCTCCGCCGCCAGGTTCTTCAACATCGTCAAGTTCTTTTTCGATAAGTTTTACGATTCCAACTGTTCCTCCTGCGCCGACACCGCCGAGTATTTCCACTCCAACGCTGCCACCAGAGTCAATCATTCCTCCGCCTTCGGGACCGTCATTGTGCCTCACAGGTTTTTGTTCCCCTACTACCTTCCTCACATCGACACAGTGCATCACCACAACTGTGTTTCTCTCGACGAGTGATTGGTATCCTCCAGCATCATCGTCCTCCTCGAGTGATGCTGGATATCCACCACCTTCGTCATCTTCAAGCGATGATGTTGGGTATCCTCCGGCTTCGTCCACTTCAAGTGAAAATATTGGGTATCTGCCGCCATCGACACCCCTGACGCCACCTACCTTGAGTACAAGCATAGAAAGTAGCTCGACGAGTTTAGCACCTCCTCCACCTCCTGCACCGCCAACCACGATCGTCTCATGCACAACCATCATTACCCAGGGCATTGGAATCGTTGCCAGTGGCACTTCACTCACCAACGGTATCAGTTTCCCAACTGACCCAAGTGATACAGTTCCTCCAATCACCGATACCACCGGGATAGTAGTCGGGACAGGCGATTCCGGGACAACCTTTACGACCACAAAGACAAGCACGAGCAAGAGCATCCCCAAAAGCACACACACAAGTACCGCCACGACCGTGTTGCCGACTGTGACATCTTCCGGTGGAGCGGCCGCCTCATTTGAACCGTCTTTCGGGACCGTCACCGGGGCATCCCTAGGTCTGGGAATTTGGGGCGGCGTGTGGTGGCTCTTGCTGTCTGATTAGTCCGGCCTGGTTCAGGGCAAGGGATTCTCAAGGGAATTAGTGAGAAGTGGGCTACAGACGACGCAGGGCCAGATAATGAAAAGATGTAGTAGAAACGAGAAGAGAGACAGGCTACAGGAGACGCGACTCGGAGCTAGAAGGTGGGCTGGATGCATCTTGCCGTAATGCGGTGTGAAATGAACTGGTTTAAGGACACTGAGGCGGTGAGGAAAAGATAGCAACTTATAAGTAGTAATGTGTAATAAGTCGTTGAAGGATGAGTTTCTTCAGGGGCTTCAAGGATACAAGGATCGACGTTTGCTTGTTCGGTTTCAGCCCGATGCGAAGGTTGACTTCTGACCCAGGCTGACGCTGGTGACATGGCACTGCATGTTTGAAATGGACCTGCAGCTGCCGGTGAGTGGTAAGCAGGATAGGCATTTCAGCTCCAAGGCTGATCAGGGATAATACTGCCCCAAGATCCATTTCAGATTTGAACAGAACTCCGATTCCGAAATTAGTAGTCATAATGACAACGCCATCTTCGCAAGGAGAAGGCGTTAGGATTCCGCCTTTGCAGGGTATGTCTTACGAAAACAAAACTCCGATCTCAAATGTTTGTGTGAGTAAACCAAAATTTGCCCGGGTGTATATTGGGAATAGAACTTGAACGAGGCAACGTTACGGGGACGCGAATGGGGCGCCGTTGCGCGACCGCGACGGCGGCCGGTCGTCCATCGGCCAGTCAGACAGACCGTCGGAAACGCCCTTTGCGTCAGATGCACTAGATAGGGTGGAGCTTTCGAGCAGGATGGCAAGGCGGACTTTTATGACCCAGCTCGCCAGTTCCTGCCTCCCTCCGTTTCTTTTTGATCTCGAAGTAGTCTAATCGGAATCCTACGCCTTGCCGTAGGAAATCTTTCTCCCCGGATGCTGTAGCCGTCGGGGAACTCGGAGGGCAGTCATCCAATCGATCAATGCTTGAAGAAATCAGGAGAGAACAATCTGACTCCCACCGCCCTGTGTGCTGCGGTCAGAGAATCTTGCGGTGTCTCTTTTCTCGCATAAGGTGAGACCAGTTTTGAGCATAGATGCTCACGAGATACATGTTCCTATGAGGCCGGGTGGATCCGCAGGAAAAAGCATGCTTTCTAGGCGCAAGGCTCCTTGGGTTAAAGACGGTTTCTCCCGAACTCGGGACGAGGAGGGAGTCATGGAGCGGTTCGGACCGTTCGAGGGTTGTGTGTGTCGAAAGACTCTTGAACTTTGTTTTTCGAGTCATAGAAGGGTGCAATGCCTGAAACGACTCATGGGAATACTGATACGAACGTTCTTTTCCTCAGGAGCCACGGATTTTTCGGGTGGGACTTGAGTTCACATTTGTTCTGGCAAGAAGAAAAGCTGGAAGCCCCAGGGTTGGGCATCGAGGCTTTCCTATGACTCTGATTGATGAGTGTTAAAGTGGATGAGTCTTCGACATGATACTGTATCTGTGAGTGCGTTATTTTTTTTTCTTGCACGCTTGCGTCCTTTTGCCTGGTCTCTACACTTGAGATCGGAGCTTCCCCCGGTAGAATGGATGGCACTATCTCTATCAGTCCCGGAAATGCGCCCTGGGGGCAAGAAGGAGCTTGAGATCTGGGACTAATCGCTCGTGAAGTGTAACGTGGCTCCATTTGTCGCGAGTGCCTTGGCAATGAAAGAAGATGTCGAGTTTGTCTTTGTCTTACCTGCCTGGGAAGTTCGGGGCGGAAGCTGGTTCTACTGCCAATGCGGAAAGGGTTCGATATAGATGCTGAACGAGCATTGTCCCAATTGTGGTCACACACGTTGCGATGATTGCTGATTGACAATGCCATAGTCTCCCCCTCTAGATGCCCTCACAGTACGGATACGCGCTGCGGCAAGTGCCAGATAGCAAATTCTGCACGCTGAGCTTCGAGGAAGGAACCACGTTCCAGTTTCGTGCTCATCCTTGCAGCTACGATCACAAGGTTAAACGGTTTTGCTACAGGAAATCAATTTGCCTAAACATTCTGTATGCAGGTGCAGAGGTTAATGCAGCAGTGCGGATTAGTGAGGTGAACGATCATCACTTGCTCTTCATCAATGCGAACTTTCCAATGTCATCAACTCCCACAGCTTCTCGATGGAGCGATGGATAGTTCGTTGCTAGAGTCGTCAAGGATCAGTGAACTAGACCCATGGCTCATTGACGTCTTGCACCAATGCTATTGGCTATTACGCCTTTTGGGCATCCTGTTGTTTTACCTTTTCTGATATCGCTTTATTTTGGTTCTGGCCGAGCTGGTTGCGCTGGCAGACTTTTTCGCCCGAGGCAATAACCAAATAAATGACTCAAAATAGGTTTTGCTATTTCATTTGGCAGTAGGACTGGAATAGTGCCTTGCTGGCCGTGACCCAAGCTAAGCCTTTCGTCCTTGGGCGACAATGACCCTTCTTCAGTCGCCAGTAGGCGCCATAGTCGGGGCCGAAACACAGGATATTGGGTACTCAGACACAACAGGGCGTCCAACAGAGGAAAAGAACATTGCAGATCGCATTCAGAGAGCAAGAGGAGGCCTTTACTTCCATTGCCTTTCTCCATGTATGAGCCTTGCTGATGAGTTTTGGTTTCCTCTTTGCCCAAGTAATGAGAAGTCTGCAGACCAATATTTTGAGAAAACTGCTTACCCACGATGGGATTGGCATGTTCGCATACCTAGCGTACATGCTGCCTTTCAAGACATGTGGTTCGCGACTCGCGAGACAGCCTTGTGGACCAAGGTCCAGGATTTGGTGTTTTATTCAGCCTGATTCTTCACGATGTTCCTCTGGCATGTTGAGAACTGCATAGGGCGTCTGATACCTGTTCGACAATGCAAGGAGCACCACGTGGATGATTTGTAGCGCTCTAAAGATTCCGTATTGCCTTGAAAGCTTGGAAGCAGCCAAAACGATTGACGTTCAGGTCTTGCAATCTGGCGTAGATTCGGTCTCGCTAGCACTGTGCTTTCTGTCTTCGATTTTGAAGCTGACCAGATCCTACAAGGTGCCTCCCGGATTTCCCGCAATGCGCGATAATTAGGAGGTGCTGATATATCATGATACAGCATTTCAACGAGAAAAAGACCGTGTTTGTCAGGTAATTCTCACGCCGATCGGGCATTTACGGTATAGATGGTGAATAGAGTCGTTGATCTTGCCGATTTAGACATTCGTTTTCAGGCGTGATTCGTTTTTAAACTACATAAGATTGCGTGATATATTCTACTTGAGGCCCAAAGAAACATATTCCCAACCGCCGCCATGGAATCTGCTCCTTTACTGTCATCGTGAGATTTCGTACTGGGCGCGAGAATCTCAGGTGACGCATATTCTCCCAACAGTCCAGATCATACCTTGCCAGAGCTTGAAATCAGCTCCTGGAGAAGGGATGGATTCTGATAAACCAACCATCACCGGTGGAGGCGTTTGGTGTTGTTTTGTGCGCCGAATTCTGACGTATTGGCGCTGAAGATCCTCTTTAGAGGTCTGCTCCTCTCACTTCCCAATAAGATGGATATGCCCAAATGTGACTGGTATCACTTCCAAAACGAACTGCCGTAAACTCACCCGCTGATTTCAAGTCCATCAATCCCTTCATTGATCTCAGGTGTTGTACAGTGATGCTGCAAACCCGTAAAATGCCCGAAACACCATTATCTCCAACCCCGAATCGGTCTTCATGATTTCTATACTCTCAAACTCGCTAGTTCTCTCTGTAATTGTTCATTAGCCAGGATACCATTACACGGGGAGAGAAAGGGAACAAACCGGCTCTAAAGGTCTAGGTGCATTGTCAATATGCCATTCTCCCAAACGCCAGTAGCAATGAACAGGTTTCCCGAATATACAATTGAGTCTCGCCTGGAGTTTGCGCTCGTTCACAAAAGGGTCTGAGATCCTCTCGGGCGTGGGAGATCGAGCACGAGCATACTCGACGACCTGATGTGACCCAGACAAATCTCGGTTCGTTGCTTGTCCGCTGGTAGCACTGGTAGAGACTCCCATAGCTGCTCGGATGGTGAGATGTGATTATCAATTGCTTGTGTATAGGAGCACGTGTATGGTACAATGAACTTGAAGTTGATGATTGTGGAACTTTTGGAGATCAGCATAGGTGGGAAGGTGGAAGGTGGAGGGTGTTTATCTGAGGCAGGCACCTTCAGCAGGAGGCGGGGTATTCTTGCTGGCCTCGCGCGAAAAAGCCATGCAGAACAAGGCACGCTTTGTCGCCGAGTGACTCTCTCACTCTCTTCTGATCTGAGCGTCTACTCGTATGCGACATAATCTGCCACATTTTGCATCATGGCTGAGAACGACCCCCAACTCTCCGGTCTCCAGGGGCGAATGGCGCTTTATTGCAGCAAGGATGGGTGCGGGTGATTTGGTCAGGGGCTCACCTCGACCGCCCATTAGCTGCCTTGGCCCAGCCACATTCCAAGACAATCGAAATCTTTCACCTAAACCAGTTGTCCGCTAACACAGGCGCCGGAGTCTGCCTTGCACCAAAAAAGTCATTAGTCTGCCTTGGGGCTTGTCCGAAAGCCTGAAAGACTCGCACGGCAGATGACACGCAGGTGATGAATTTTTGTCCATGCGCTACGTAAGAATGAATTCCGTTCAGCCTCAGCCATCCACCCGTTCCCATTGTCACGACGTTCGAGGCTCCCTTTGAGGCTGCCCTGTTCCGAAATCAAACGCCCGGGCTGGCACAGACCTTCGACGACAGCCTGATGGAGGTGAACTTGTTCACCTCGACCCAAAAGGGGAAAACAGGTCCAGAAGTGTACACAGCAGATTGTATTACACGGCTCAAGAAGGAACTATTGCATGTTCAAAATGAAGTGGAACGTCCCGACAGCTCGTCAAACCAGTGAATACCGATCTCAAAGATCTTCAGCAGTACCTTGATCTCAAGACAAGACAGACCTTGAAGTTTTCTTCACACTACAACGGCATTCTTACTCTCCATTACAAACAAGCTGTGAGCGTACTCTGAGCTCTATCGGCGACGTGATGTCTCCCCTCAATTCCAAGACTTATCCTTTATTACGGATTCTGGGACAACGAGGTGGATTTGACCCCCCTGCAATACGGACGCGGGCTTTCACGCATAGGTCTGGCTCATTTGGAGTGTATGTATGGTACTTGGTTTGTGGAAAAGAACGGTTGCACCAATACACCTTTGAGCTCACAGTGGTCCTTGCGACAATGTGCGGTCTATTACAGGAAAATAGAACCCCTAAGAGGGCAGACCTGGATATTCGTGACTGTCCCCGGCTCTGCTAAATCTCAGATCGACAACTATTTCGCCCACACCGGGCCCGGCATGGACCGGAACATGCTTGAAGTCATTATACTTATCATCGACACAGTCATGGGACAATAGCGCCTCTATTCAGTCACCCTCTTTACAGAAGCTGAGCTCCATGCCACGAGCTCGCTCGGCTTATTGCCGGATGACTAGGGTCCTGTGGGTCAAGCATATGCCTCCCAACGCCAGAAAATGATTTTGCTTGACGATCGCGTGGGCAATGATCTGGTCGCCATCAAGGCCACAGAGAATGACTTGCGCTCATGCATGAAGATCAGTCTTCACAAGGGACTCTGCTCAGGCACTGACGACTGCACTGCCTTAGCCACTCGAGAGAAATTTATGTCTTTCAAACTCGAGGCTCTGAGAACGCGCCTGGTTGGAACCGCTGACTTGGTGACGAATTTTCTTGTATCAAGTAAAGGCTACGCCTTGCAACAAATGGGGAAAGTATCCAGAAAAAAGAACGAATTGATGGGGCTCTTGAGTGAGAGAATGCACGTGCTGGCCGAGAAAAGTACCCAGGACGCAAGGATCGCGAAAATTCTGACAATTCTTGGCTTAATGTATTCACGCGTCCTCTCTCCGCGTTTGAAAAAATTCCACGCTGATTCACGCAGATGCTTACCACTCACTGTGGTCACAAACATTTTCTCAACATCCTTTATCGGTATCTCCTCGACATCCAATACAGCATCACAGTCACCAACGACTGGTGGATCTCATAGTCGTAGTGGCCATGCCTTTGACCGTAATCACGCTCTACGCCTGGTGGGTTTGGTCACGCATCGAGGCATACTTGACTATCTCACATGGTGGAGAATGTATCTTTTGACCGCAAATCTAGGCAAAACGCAGCGAGGCCCGCGAATTTAGACTCGAGACACCCACTATGCTTGATTGGCGCAGCACTACTAGAACCAGCACATGGTTACTAAACGATCCAGCCAGTTGACAAGATAGATTGTACGATATTGTCGCGATGCACATCTGCCAGGTTCCGGGGCCAATATGGGTATTTGGGTGTAGGAGTATCAGGGTAGGTTTCTGACACTATATCACAACCAAGGTAGGGTCGAAGTGAATTTGAGACCCACCAAGAGCAAACACGCGTTGGCTGAGAACCTACTAGGGAGCAACCTGCCTACTGTTTTGTCTACTAGCGCACCGATTAGAGCGACGACAACATCGAAAACCAACAAACCTAGACATGCAGCGGAGTGATGAAAGAGGTCACGGGCGCCTTCGATTTTTCGCCACCACACGACACATTCACGCTTCGAACTTCTCAAAATCAATGGTCTCAGCCTGATGCATTTGACCCCTAAGCTGTCTGACACCTAGAGCGCACATATAAAGCCTAAAGCAAGTGATACATTTTGCATATGCTAGTGATCATGAACACGATGAGCCATGAGACAAGGCAATCGCAAAGAGGCGCATTCAAAGCCCTCCCAAATCCCCTCAGTCGCCCAAGAGGCACACAGAATCTGTGGTCTTTCTTCAGATTTAACCGAAGAGGGGTGGAGTGGTGGAGTAGAAACGAGAGCAAGGGGGTTTCCAGAATGTCGCAAGCCTCATGCAGCCACGGGCGTCTCAATTTCCATGTCCGCCACTGCTCTGCTCCCCAGAGCTCCACGAACCAATTAAATGAGTGCGCCTGGAGATGGTCGATTTAGTGCGCCTCGTGTCTGCAAACCCAGCCCGGGCCTTTTCAGCTCGAAGAGACCAAAAACACTAGCATGATGCCATCGACCAGGGGCCATGTTGAACCCTCGAGGCCACAAGTTTCCGTTTCGATCCAAGGTTCCTCCCGCACACAAGAGCCGCATGCTCCGGCCCGTCAAAAGATATATGACCCGCTTCCTGGGGCCTCGTTGATGCGACATGAAAGTCTGTCTAACACAGACACACTACCACATTTGTTCCCCATAATGGGTCGGCTGTCCCAGTGGTGGAACGATCGCAAGGCTGCAAATAGCCAGAAGAAGAAGAAGCTAGCAGCGCCAGTTCCTCCAAAACCAAAGGAACACTCCAATGGTTCTGTACTGAATGCTCCTGCGCCAAAGGTTACACAGCCTCTAGTTTTGCCATCTGAAGCGCAATCCATTCCGAGCAAGGACACACCCCACAATGATGATGCGCACGATCAGCATGCACTCGTTGCACCTCCCAGGCTGTCGAATGAAATAAATTCACAAATGACTGAGGGTGATGATTTAGAGCCGCGGCACATCCAACCTGAGAATATCCAACCTGAACAATTTCAACCCGAAACCCCACAGATCGCAAGCGAAATCTATCCAAGTCCTCCGCCGTCTGGCCCAGGTACTTTATCGTCGGTTCGGCAACAAAAAGTCCCACATGTTCAGTCACTCGTCCGGCAAGATAGGGTCGACTCCTCTGCACCAAGCTCGACTCGAGATTCCGTGATGAGCCACCTCTTACGCGCCTGGGAGCCAGACTCTGACGACGAGGAAGGTACGGCCACAAATGAGAAGCTTTCCATCGCTCCAATAATTGATTGTCGGGTTCTTGTCCGGCTCGTCGAGGACGATTTAGAGTGCCCTGCACCTTTTGGTATCTCGTGGCTCACGGAAGGTCAATACGACAAGATTTATCAAATCATCCGCAGTTGTATGAAGAAACATCTTCGCAGTAAATACGGCGAAGGAACGAAGCCACATGTATATCCTACACTCTCAGAAGTACGGCTTTACAAAAGAACGGAAGACCAATTCGAGGAACATCTAGAGACACAAGAGGTACGTCACCGAGGTCATTGGGCTGAGAAGGTTCCAGTGCTCGTGGCGAAGCATAGCTCTTCGAATCCTTTTAGTTCTTTACTGCTTGAAGTTGCTTGGTACTACGATATGGTCGACCTTTCTGGACAAGACTCTATCACCGAAAGGATTCGCAATGCCGTCAATAAGAAACTAATACTGAATTGGAGAAACGAGGACTATTTACCGACTGCAGATCTCGATGCTATATTCTCAACAAAAGTTATACAAAAATTGATGGACGACGACCAAACTTGGTCACAACACATTGTGCCGCTGAATCCCGGAAGAACCAAAGATGCCATCCAACGCTTCACGCCCGAGTGGTTGTTTCTCTACGCTTCTGGCCTTCTTGCTACTTGCATCTGGGCTCGAATTCCCCTATCATGCCTGAAATCTCTCGTGGTTGAGCATGACAAGAGCGACGTCGATCGCCCATTGGAGACAGCACCCCAAGGGGTTAACTCTCTTCATTTCAAGCCATTGATACAAAATCAGAAATATTTCTGGGTTTACAGTTTCAATGCAGCAGAACTCCAAAAGAAGATGCAGAATGGGACCTACGAGTGGATTGAGAACTACCAGACAGTGCCAATCATCAAGATAAGAGAACTAGGAAGGGGTGGCTTTGGTCTTGTGAACGAAGTTTCCATTCAGCCAGGCCACCATACTTTCAAAGAGGTAAGTAGAAAACGATGTAACTCTCAAGCCCTCTATATCGCCAATTTCCACTAACATTGATAGAATACCTTTGCACTCAAACAACTTCATTATACTGTTCACGACTTACCAAATGTATCGAGAGACTTCGCTCGCGAGAACAATGTCTTCTCCAACTTAACAAAAGTCAACCATCCGAACATACTCATCCCGTTAGCAATGTGGAGGCAGAAAGATCCTGTTTTTGGCGACCGATTCTATATGTTATATCCTAAAGCACGATGTAATCTCAACGAATATTTGAGAGAATTCGACAAGCTACCAACACGAGATAAGCAGTTCATGGAAAACCTAATGCTGAATCTGAAAAATATAGCGGATGCGCTGTTCAAGATTCATCGCCTGACAAGACATTCAGGCCTCGTTGGGGAGGAAACAGACGACCCGGAGCAAAAGACCCACCCTCCGATGCTCTCGCGCGAACGCACTGCGCCATTGCTTCCAGTGCCTACAGCAGATACAGGTCAGTATCGAACAATCTACCATCACGATCTGAAACCGGAAAATATCGTCGTCTTTGATGACCAAACCTGGAAAATAACAGATTTTGGAACTGCCGGAATCACGCAGGCTGTTTCCGGCAACGCAGCACTGAAAACGACTGAGCTCCAGGCTGGCGATCCTACCTATCGGCCCCCTGATTCTGCAATGGGTGTACATACGATCAAAGCTTATGATGTTTGGTGCTTTGGTTGTATCTTGCTCGAGATTCTTTTAACAATTTTCCACGAAACAACACCAGGCGAAATCAAAACACCAGAAAAGGTGCACCGCCTCGAAACGTTCTACGCGGATCGGAGCAAGTGGAGTCGTGGCATCGAGAGTCATGCCTTCTTCTGGTACCGGAAAGAGAAGGCTGATGGAACTACTGAATTTGATCATCGACCACCTGTAACGGAAAGGTTCAAAATGCTCGATCGGCAGACCAAGGGCTACGTCCAATTTGAAGCCCTGGTTAAGCTTGCAAGGGATACAATGTCCATTGACCCGAGGAAAAGACCCACTGCAGAAAAGGTCGCATCCAGAATGCAGAATATTCATGAGCAGGTCACGTACAACTTGAGCATCAACGAAAACTTCTATCGCTATCCCGATTCTCTCGATCACCCATGGTCGTCCAGGCCAACAACTGAAGGTGGTGGAAGTCACAATTCTTACCACAAGGCTGTCGATAGTTTAGCGAACAATCGTCCAGCCGGTCACACGCACCATCTATCGCTACCAGAAAATGTGAGACCTCGAAGGTATTCCGCGCCGGGCAGCAATCTTGCCCAGTTACAGATCGCTGGTGGACCAAGCTTCAACCTAACCTCGAGCGACGAAATAGCTGTTGAACCTACTCCGACCTCACCCGCCGTTCGCATCCAGTCGGTCGATAGTACCACTCCACAATATGCTGACAATATTTCTCTGGGATCAACCGACGAGCCTGGTACATCGGGTGGGGAAGACGATGTGAATGAGTCGACCACTGAAGAGCGATAACCTTGCGACTCAACCACTTCTATAGGGGTGTCTACTGACATTTTCTTCTTAGCTTGGAACGATGCTGGCAATATCCCGTCTTTTCTCATCGACGTGTCGAAAATTTGTTTTTATTTGTTTCACATTGCATGTACGAGTGCCTTCATTTTGGCCCCAACTAGGTGTGAATTTATGGATATGGATGGACAACAACCTGAGAATAGGAGCTGGAATCGTGTACACAGTATAAGCTAGGATATGGGTGGGTCCGGCGTAGACATACATCATTGACATATCAGGACAAAGGACGGGACTGAAAATGAACGCTGGACAAGGAAAAGCGAGGCGTTGGCGGCGTTTTGATTTGACTACTTTCGTACAGATTTAGTGGGAAACTACTCGTGTGGGTTATTGTGACTCAGTATTCGATTTTGTTGTCGGCATCATCATTTCGGTGCTGGACTTGGATTTGAGATTCAGCGAGCGAGCAGGAGCATGAGCATGAGGAAGGGCATGGATGAACAGGACATGGATATCCACCAAGCGTCGTTGCCAGATTTGATGAATACATATATACTACCGATATGGCGATATCTAGGCGCATCAGCCGGTGTGCTTTCGAGGCTATGGCGCGTCGATACTGGACATAATAATGGATATTATAAGGCCGCCTGATCTCTTCAAATCAAAGCTTGGTGTATCCGCGGTACAAGTCGAATACATAGTTGGAGTATCTTTGGACCGCTTCCTCCAGCGACAACGCCATTGCTGTTGGGGTGCGAGCTCGGCGAGGTATTCAGTGCATCACGTGGTGAATGCACGCTTGCACAATGATTCCTGCACGCTGCTGCCAGCCAGGCTGAACATAGCCACAGCCACCTTTTTGCCTGCCCAATAAGAGTCACGCGATTTTACGTGCCTGGATACGGCACTGGCAGGTAGATATGTGCCCGTATGCATACGGTGGCACAGCCCGCTTGCTGTCGCCTGTGGGTGGCGCATTTTGACTTAGTGGTTAAGATACCGAGTTCACTTGAACAAATTCAAATATTAAATCCAAAGCGCCGATATGAACATACCTGGTAATATTGAGAGCATCAAAGGCGAACCGAACGCTTGACGAGTCAGAAGCCGAAAACCTAACTCACTCCGACACGAACATCAACCGACTTGGGAGTGAGACCGATCTTCAACTCACGCATATTTCATTTCTCCCTCTTAACCACACGTCTCAATTCTGCAGGCGCGCACAGGCAAAGACATAGGCGACCATGGACCCCGCAACTCATACGCCGTGGCCGCCCGCCGTGCGTGCGATCGCGGCAACCTGGCCGACAGAAGGCGTAATGTACACATACGAACACCGCGGGTACATCAGACCGGAGAAGCTCGAACACTGGCTCATGGAGTTATTTGGGAGGGAGAGGGCGAGATACGTGGTGAGTTCATGCACACCAAGAATGTAAATGGGAAGGCTAGAGGGACGACAAAAAGTCTCAAATGAATAGGTGCGGCAGAAGCAAGCATGAAAATCGGACCGCGGAATATGGAAGGGGTTGCCATGACATAGGATCTATTAAAACATTCAGTTAAACACTATTTCGGTCATAAATACAGTACTGACAGGTTGCAACGAACAGGTCTTCAACCAGCGATTATACGTCAAAGCGCCAAGGAAGCCGGATGCTGTGAGCCTGCCTTTTCTTTTTACCTCTTCTCTTTCCAACTTTCTCTTTCTTGCGAAGGGGGGAGACCAGTTATGAACTCGAATCCTCTCGTCAATTCTTGGTACTCGATGGGGCGTTTTTCTTTACCCAATGACAGTCTTGTTAACGATGGAACAGGAAGAGCGTGAATGGATGGAAGACCCGGATCCGAAAAGCACGGTCGAGGTCCAAGGGTATGGAACTATGAGTCTAGAGAAGAAGACCAAGGGGAAAGAGTGAAAAGGCTCTGCTTCTGGAGGGAGGAATGTTGGGCTTGGCGGAGAGAGGAGACGAAAGGAATTGGAGCGTTATTTGCGATCATGTTACGCAATGCAGTGAAATCAAGAAGCCTTGGTGTTATGTATTAAAACATGATGCCTTTACCTTACCAGCCCAGAGGCTCGTCATCAGAGCCCTGCGGCCACGCATCCAACCCCAGGAGTCTAGCCATGGGATATCTCCAATCGAGCTCACTCGGCAGACACTGTATCTCGTCTCGAAGCTCAGCGCGGATTTGACCATCGTCCCACCACGAAGGCTTGTCATATCCCCGGGCTTTCAAGAGCACTCCGACACACAGCAAGTCCGGCCTCTCGACGCTCACACCGCGAGCGGTACTGCGATCCTTGATATCCAGTCTCATATAATTCAGAGATAGAATCATCGATACATAACTGGACTCATAGTGTGCCTTCAGCGTGGCCTTCCGCTCCTGCTCGGTGGACAGACGCTGCGTCGTTTCGGCGAGCAGGATGTTTTTCTCCAAGCTTTGGTGTTCGAGCTGCGCCAGCAGCCACTTGTCCACGACCCAGTAGGGCGCGTCGGACAGAATCAGCGCCAGCTCGACCGTCGCGGCGACGTAGCCCGCACCCAGGCCATTATACTGTGTGCTGAGCGTGTTCTTGTAGAAGCTGCGCAATACTTTCGCGGGGCGGGGAGTCCATGTTGATACATTTTCCATGTGCACCAACACGTTCCTGTCTGCGTGGAAGACTAGATTTGCGGGCTGTAGGCCCTTGTTGCGTCCCAGGATTCCCATGGCTATGGTCAGCCCGCGTCCGTCGTAGCCGTCGACGGTTCGGGGGCTGGTGGCGAGAAGTCCTAGCGGCATACTCGACACTGCTCGAGACATCACGCGGCGAAAGCCTTGCTGTTGTCCCCACAGGAATGAGACGCTGTCGGAGTTCTGGTCGTCGTTGACATATACTCCAACTGGTCGACAGTCTTTTTCAGAGTCGATGATCGGAATGCTATCGGGGTCGATGTTCGCTAGCGTGTCGATCGGGTTGTATGTCATTCCGCCTCCGGGCCAAAATGTCCATCCGTAGTAATCTGAAGGTGTGGGTTGGAGTTGGTCGAGCGTCTTCGCATTTGCCTTGATCAATTCCTTCCAGGCTCGGGCGTCTCCACAGAAGCCTTGCTTGTCCTTTTTAATTGTGGAACGACTCGACCCAGCCCATGCAAGCCACCTCGTGTGCGTATAGCGACGCTGTTGCCATGCAGGCAAAGTGTACTGGACAATAGCAAGGAAAGTTGCAGACGAAAGCGCGAGGACCGATATCGCATCGCCTCCATTGCTTGACGCAAAGGAGAGTAATACCATGACAAGAGACACGAGAAGCATGACAGACACCACTGTCCACCACAAATGCTCTAGAAGAGCGAGTCGGAATCGAAAAGTCCACTGTCCTGATGATTCAGTCATGTACGCCAGGGCAGTCACCAGGCCTTGGAAGAATGCCGTTAATACCGCAAGGCCGGTAGACAGCCAGTAGAAAGCGCTTCCCACCCCCTCATTCACATGGAAGAGAACGTGGTTATTTACTGGATATGAGGCCATTTTCGCGTCGCGATTATCGACATTGTAGAATGCTTTGGTCCTCAACGGGGCGCTAGCGCTGCGTTATGCCTGCATAAGTATACATGATGGGCCAAGTTCTGAATGCAAGGCTGTAGTCCACCAAGTTTGAACCGACCTGACATTTTTCTCTATTGTTACACGTGAGGCTTCACGAGAGTCAGGAGGTGGACAGGGGCGTCTTAGAGTGGTGGTGCTCGTTTTCATCGTTGATTCTGGCACACGGCTGGCTTGGTATGATCTGTCTAGCAGTGACAGTGTGACAACCTAGAAATAATTAGCAAATAAGCGAACATTCCTTGTACCCCCTACAAGGATGAGAACTTCAGCTGGGCGTTGGCTCGAGGATTCTGGTAAAGGAAGGCGACAGGGGTCAACTGGAGGGGTCGGGAGGTCGACCAAATCGGTCCAGGCGACGTTGTGGTGGCTTGCGCCTCGGCAAATCTAGACGGCCGCCTCAACCAGGTGAATGCCTCTTGCGCCCAGGTGTCTCGTCTCCTGAACTGCTCTTTCCATCATTGGAGTTTCGTCAAGCCAATCAGGCAAATCTCTTCGCCCTCCAATTCTACAGAGAGCTCTGAATACGGTGAGCTCAGGTCGGATTCTTACCCCAAGCCTATGCTCTGACAGACTGACCAGCATAGCAACATACTGGCCACGGTAGAGTAGTTCTAAGTCATCGGCACTGGCTCCGAGCATTGCAGCCCCGTTGTTAAGGGACAGGTCCTGTTGCTCCAAATGCGCGTCAAGCCAGTCCGCAATGATTGCAGCCTTGGAATCCGCAAGAAGCAGTGCCAGTTCCGTGGCAGCAATGACAAAAGTCTCTCCTAGGACGCAGAAAGCTTTGGACATTTCCGCGTGATAGAGTGAACGTAACGTCTTTGCTGGTCTGGGCCACAGAGAGCTAGTTTCTTCAAAATCCCGAAGCCGAGAGGGTGTCTGCAAGTTGCACACCAGTCGATGAGGCTCAAGACCCTTGTTCCTAGCGAGGATTCCATGCGCCAGGCATAGTGGCCTCCCATCCACCCCATTCTTCAATGTCGGACGATAGGTCAAGAGGGTTCTTGGAACTGCGATGATTCCTCGACTACACCGACGAATGAATCCTAGGTTCTCCCCCCATAATAGAGACACTGAGCGTCCAACGTCTGCTGGTGCATAAACGCCGGCCTTCGAGGGTGATCTGGGAAGCCAAACGGTCTCTGACTCGTCATCCATCCTCAGCCTCGCATTTAACAACTCTGTCGGATCATACGGTATACCTCTGATAAGAAACCGTATCCAGTTCAATGGTGTCTCTACAGGGTAGAATTCCATCTCCTGACATTCTGAAGCCAAAGATTGCCAGTCTCGCATGCTGCCCAGGTATCGAGTCAGGCTGGGAGCGATACCGGTCCTACTCGGTCCTGTCCATGCTTTCCAACGAAGTTCGATATAGTCAGAATTCTGCGCCAGTGGGAGAACATATCGGACGATTGAGAATAAGAGACCAATTATAACCGATGCCAGCGTCAATTTGGTCACCGGAAATGCGCTGTCAGAAACTCTGACAACGTCAAATGCGAGGTAGGCAGTTGTTGCCAATCCGAGAGCAAACAGCAACCTCCCGTTTATCAGTCGAGAGATCGAGAGGCTCAGTGTCCACCATTGCTGCTGCTCAGTGTAGCCGATGAAGGCGATTGACAAGCTTAGTGAGCACAAAGCAAATAGGCTGTACTCAAACATACCTAGATATCGAGCTAAAAGGAAGATAGAGTCTACTGTTTCCAGCATCAAGGGATGAAGCTTTTACCTTCATTTCTCCCGCCAGAAGAACAGCGGAAGAGGTTTGTACTCCGCAGCAGCAGTTCCGGTTGCAGAATCACGCTGGGGGTGAAATAAATCACGTGAGACTCCAGCTACTTCACGACCAGACCCGAAATCGGGATTTTCTGTTGACCGCTGCAAGCTCCTTCTACGGCAATATCTCATCATCTTGACTCCTATCGAGAGGTTGTGTTGGATATCGTGTCTGAAGTTGTCAGAAGAGCCCAAAATTCCAATGGTATCGACTCGATCAACTAAAAGGCGCTCGCGCAGCCCAGATGCTAAACCCTCCGAAAATCGTCCTGCAAAAATTGCCCGGAAACGGAAACCAACGGCGAAGAAGCCTGAGCTGTCTTTCAAGGATGTGGATGTCGTCCTGCTAGACATAGGTGTGTAGCATTCCACCAGAATTGGCAGAACTGATCGGCTGACACCTCGACGTATCAGAGGGTACCATATGTCCCATCAGCTGGGTGAAAGAGACGTTGGTCAGTCAATAAAAAGCTTGAAACAACTCAACAGTATTAGCGATCGGATGCACTAACGCGAGCAAACAGTTCCCTTACGCTATTAAAGCTCTACCTGAAGTCCTAGCTACCAAATGGGACGACAAAGCGTTTAAGGAATACCGAGATGCATTTCCTGAAAATGCTACGAGTTCACCCGAAGCTTTTGAAGCACATGTGAAGGATCTTACCAGGCGCGATGTCAAGATAGCCTACCTCAAGAACCTACAAGGTAAAGCTGTCTCCGCGGCCCATCAGGGCCACCCATATACTGAGTCTGGCAGGCTATCTTTGGGAAGAAGGGTATAGCTCACATGCCTATTCAACGCCGATCTATCCAGATGTTCTCACCGCATTGGATACTTGGACCAAGTCTGCATCCGAGGACCGAAAGATCGTCATCTATAGCAGTGGCTCGATATTTGCGCAAAAGCTCTTGTTTCAGCACATCAAAGACCCCTCACTACCCGATGATCCAAAAGCCATTCTAGATCGTCGAGATATCGTTAAGGCCTGGTTCGATACCACCAATGCTGGTCCCAAACAGGAAAGTGCTAGCTACACAACCATTGCCACAGAACTCAAAACCAAGCCACAACGAATATTATTCCTAAGTGACAACGTGAAGGAGACACGCGCGGCGCTTCAAGCGGGCATGCATGCTGTTGTAGTAGACAGGCCTGGAAATGCGCCTCTATCCGATGCCGACAAACACGAGCTTGGAGTCGTAAAGGGCTTTGATCAGCTCCAATTGTGAAGTAATGCCAGGAAAGATCAACCTTAGGGTAACGTGCCAAGCGAGACCTTAGGCTGCCCCAGCGTCAGAACTGACCAATGCGTATAGAAAGGATGTTCAACGTTTGGCGACCTGTGGCAGTCCCTTTCCGCTAGTGCCGGAGTGGAAGCCAAGAGCAAACAGCAAACAAAAGCTGGTTACACGTACCCGTACGGGTATTTCTAGCCTAACCAGCCACTGGAGTTCTGGAGATCACCAGGGAGGCAGTCCCATGGTCGGGTGGGAGGCCTAAACGCGACCCTCTCACACAATACGTACCCGCATCTTCGAGAAACGCAACAAAGCAACGTCCTTGGCCAGGCGCTCCGCCAGTACCCGTACGAGTAAGCCTCGCCATCAAGGACTCCAACCCCTCTCAGCCTGTTCAACAACATACGTGTTTTTTAAGGCCGACCATCTTCAATATACCTCAAAGCATCTCGCAATTTCCCGCCGTGGAAGATTTTGTCGAGGGTCTTGGACCTAATCCAGAGCTAGGAGCTGCAGTTCCAGAACTTGCAGTTGGTACGATTGGATTGACTGGACGTCCATGGTTCAGGCCAGCACATAGATGCAGGTGATTTTGCGACCTTCTCTAGTATAGGCTCCGGATCTCCTGGTCCGGCAATCTATACGCCCCGTTTTGACCCTCGCTTCGAGTGTATTTTGATCATCCAGTCATATTTCAAACCTCGCACTCGCCGACTCGGTCAGTAGCGCAGTCGAGTACCTGATCTTTACTGTACGAGGGTCCAGGTCGATCCGCTGGCAGCTGGCGAACTTGCCGAGTTTCGGATCATTCGAAATAATGTTTGATAAAAGGATAGATTTTTTCCATTTCGCGTTCGCAAAGAATGACTCTCTCCCCTCCCATGGTTGTTTGGTCAAACCTACCAAAGTTTCAGCCCTACCGTCTTTTGTCTATTGCGACTTCAGTGTTCTGGACCTCAGACAAAATGATATTCTGGTGAAAACCTCATCGTCGAATGATTTCACCATCTATGGATAAGTCTGACGGGACAGGTACAAGACCTGCAACGACTACTTCAACTGGGACATCACCTGGAGGTCACTACATGTTTTCGCGGGATAGCTTGGCATCAGGCAGGCTAACTGCTCAGCACTTTTTGTTGCTGAGGAGGTTGGGATGGCTCTTGAATCCAGAGATAGCCGATCAAGTCAGAGGTACCACGCGCCTGGAGATAGCTGATGTCGCTTGTGGAAATGCTGTTTGGGCTTTGGATATGGCCGTCGACTATCCCAAGGCGCGCATTACTGGCATCGATATTTGCCCCCAACAATTTCCACCGCAATCAACGTGGCCGAGGAATGTGACTCTAGAGGTGCATGATATATACCAACCAATGCCAGAGAAGTACCTTAGTCGTTTCGACATTGTCCACGTTCGATTGATTATGGCGGCCGTGAACAGCCAAACCAAAGATTGGATCTTACACAATATCATCACTCTTCTGAAGCCAGGTGGCTGTATACAATGGACCGACGCAGCACTTCCGATCCTCCAGACGATCGATGAACCGGCACGTGATGGTGAGGTTTTTCGCAATCCCCCATCGATTGCGACGGGACTGGCGCGTCTTTTTGCTCACACCGAATGGTTGCGATTTCTGCCCGAAGAACTTCAACGTCACGGCTTAATCAACGTCTATAAGATTGACATGCCTCCCGTACCTTGGCTTGCCAAGCAGGAGACTGACAATGCAATCTGGGCATTGACTGATATTCAGAAAGGACTTAAGTCGAGGGGCCCAAAGGAGGCGTATGAATCATTTGGAAAAGCGGTGCAGGAGACGCTTGAAGACATTAGGCGTGGCCGAGTCTACTTTACTACGTATCACACCACAATTGGGCAGAAGCCTTGGTGAAGAGAGATTTGAGCCCAGATGATTTGGGGCAGCCTCTTTGTCGTAGTAGCATGGCATCACCAGAATCAAACTCCTGTGCACTCAGCCTCGCTAGCCCGCCCAGTCTTGGCATGACCTTTTCGTCTTTTCCTCGACGACCAGCCCTTTCTCTTTTTCACCTTTCACAACGGGTCCATGATCACTTGACAACTCACTATCTGAAATTTTTCTTCACAAAATACAACAGGCAATGTGCTTCCAGGTGCAGTGCTTCATGGTTCCCTCATTTCGGCTGCGTTGATACACACCGAGATGGCAGATAATCGCAGCGAGGAGACCACCCAAGACACCCGTGGCGCATCGGAAAATGAAGGTGTCATTTCATCCAAGACACTACGTCCCATCACGATCTACGATGCTGTCGCAGGAAGAGCTGGGGTGAATGGATTTTTGACTCAACAACAGAGGCAGTCGGAAAACGTTTTGCCGATCGCGCCAGAAGAAGTCCTTATCAGCCGATCCAAGGTGCCCAGCCATTTGATCGAGCAGGACTATGATGCGTCTGCAGCGCTACCCGAGTCGCAAAAATTACCAGAGTCCGGGATGCTCAAGGCGATCCACGCGTACGCCTCCGACTTCTATGCGTCCTCGACGGAGGACGGCGGCACGTTCGATTTCCGATCTCTCGACGAAACCGCTCTTATCGCCGTCGGAATTTTACTTGAGGAAGCTGTGAAAAGTGCGTTGGGTCAGAACGGAGACATGGTATTTGTTGAGCCTGAAGGTCTTGATCAGGGACTAGACGAGACGCCGTTGACCAAATATCAAGTCCAGGGCAAGGTGAGACCGCTGCCATCTTCGGACTCTGGTGACGGTGAGGAAGAGGAGGACGACGAGGAAGATAGTCTGGATGAACAGGATTCGCCCGCCAAAAAGCAACGACGCTGAGGTGGAATCCGTCGTGTCCTCGTAGAGAAGATGCGCAGCATCGCAATCGCAGCAAGAATCCGACTGACTCACGCTGATCATTGCTGTCAAGTATCACCACGAGTCAGTGGATTTCGCGATCGGGCTACCGGCAGGTAACGAAGCTTGACGAGAGAAGCTTTTCGGTACGGAGGCAGCGTGGCGTGTCACCTGCAGGGCTTCTTCTCGGCTGGGGGCACGCTCACCACTCACTGGCATCATTCACCAATCCCTGAATGACAGCCGCCGTCAGCCATGCACGCCCGCAACACCTCACAATACCACGCATGCGACAACGACTCATTTGGGCTGTGCATTCGATGCAGCATGACACCTGACCCGGAAAGGACCAGTTGGCGTTCTTTCGCAGCAGGCTTATTCAGACATAGACTGGCCTCAGGGTTGCACTCTCGCTCGTTAATGGCCTTTTTTTTTCAAGAGACCAGCCCGGCCAGGCCCGGACTTGAGACCCGATACGACCATTTGCCGGCTCGCAGCCCTCGAATGCAGCTGGGATAGCACTGCAAGGCTCCTAAAACAGGCATTGTTTGCCGCTATCTGACCAAAAAAACGACCTGAATGATCACGAAAGATTGCTGAACTCCGTCCCTGTTGTTCTGCTGGCTACGATATTGAAGTTCCCAACCAAAAGGGCGCCCCGGTATCATTCTAGGTGAAAACAGTTAAAGCGGGGCAGCGCCGGAGGGCAAGTCAACCAACGGGAAGGCAGTCTGGGGGCTTCTGCTCGCACCTCCGAACGCCCCCTCGAATTGATCCACAGAGGCTCGCAAAGACTTGTTTTATTCACTCTCCCCCTCTGCCACCCCTAACTTTGCACCATCCCACCCCAAACCAAAGCCACTCAAACTTGAACTTCCCGTCTGCAGCGTGCCGAAATTCTCCAGGCAATCTACCAGTCTGCCAGTCTGACACTCCTCATAATCGTCGTCGTCGTCGTCTCGAGCTGCTTCATCGCCCTCCTACCCTCTCGTCTCACCACGTCAGCCCACCGACTTTGACGTTCTCGACCTGCCAAGCACCGAAGCTTGAATCTTGCGCTTCTTGATCAAGCATCCCTCCCAAACCCACCGGTTTCCATCGTCGTGGTTCAATGCGTTCCTCCTCCGAAGCTTAGCCATCTTGTTATCGACCATTGCTGCCTCGAGATCTCTGTAATCACTTCTCGCCCTCTACCGCAACCCCGAAGACGTTTCGAAATTCCTCTGTGCCGCCTTGCCGCAGTCAAATCCTAGTCGTGTATCGCCGTGTCAGCATCCCCTTGAAACTTCCTCAAAGCCAAGCTGCGCAACCCCGACGCGCGTCGCATTTCAACTGCGAATTCTCTACCTTTGAAGTTATCTCCTACTGCGAGGAATTGTCCGACTGGGCTACGATCTGCATGCATAACGACGTCTAGTTGATGACGAAGCTGACGGTCGCGCGCTCAGCCTCACGCCTCTGAATTCCATGCTCCGACCGAGTCTCACTCCACTGCGAACTCCCCCGAATAATACCCTACTCCTTCGAGAACGACGTGCGGGTGAAGACAATAATGCACTGTTGGATTCTGCCTTTATAGCACTAGATGGCACAGGTGCTCATGGCTATGCCTCTCGAGACCTTATTCACGAATCCCGAGCCGCCAGTTTCACGATCCCGTTCGATCCTATCCTTCTTTTCTAATCCACTGGGGAAGCATACACGAAATATTTTCGAGCTCACAATCGAGCCCGAAGACCCATTCCGAATCTATTCCCCGGGCCAGACTGTAAAAGGTCACGTCTCTCTCAGTGTCACAAAAGGCTTTGACATAACCCATTTGGTGGTTTCCCTTCATGGATATGCCAAGGTCTACAAACATCAAATCCCTCCTGGCGAAGGTGTCTCAGCACCCGAAGGTTTGATTAGCGGTCAAGGTTCAAGAGGAGTACAATATTATGGCAATGGTCTGCTATCGTTATTCCAACAAGAGCAGATTCTCTGTGGAAATGGATTTCTCAAGAAACAGATGTACAAGTTTGCCTTTGAAATTCCTTTCCCTGCGAAGAGTCTGCCAAGCACCATTGATGTAGGTTGGCCATTTCATTTTTGTTCATAAGATGCTCACGGTGCGATAGTTCGAACGCGGCACGGTTCGTTATATGATCACCGCCACCGTCACGCGGCCGACCACAATCTCCCCCACTACCACGCGCAGCACAAAAATCAAATTCCAGGATTTGATAGATGTCCACCCTATGTCGGCGCCGAAATCGAGGATCGTCGTCATGGAACCGGTATCCAAACGTGGCAAAGTTAAAGTCGTCAAGCCAGCTTCATCTATCAACACTCAAGCAACGTCAAGTGGTGGACCTGGCCGTTCAGCTCTGACCCGGAACAACACCCAAAACAGTACCGCCAGCAGAAGTAACTCCGGTGGCAATGTGCCTTTGAGTCCTGCACTCAGCGAAGAAACGATGCAGACAAGTGGCACAGCGACGAGTTCTCCCAGCTTCCATCCTCCCGATAACGGGTCGCCTCGACGTAGGACAAGTCCGCAGAATAGCGAGGCTCGAAGTACCACTACCTCGTCTTCCAGCAATACTATCAGCGTTACCGCAGAGATCCCTAGGCATGGCGCATTACCAGGCGACACGGTACCCATTCGAGTATCAGTAACACATACGAAGGGTGATGCGCGGGGCGTGATCATTGCAACCTTGTATCGCTTAGCGAGAATCGACATGCACCCTCCACTTCCATTACCGGCCAAGTCAGGAAAAGACAAGAAAAGCGAGTACGAGGATGTTTACCCAAAATCGCGGACAGGGCTGGGTGGTCTGTACTTCTCTGCGGCATCTCCCAACAGTGCTTTTCGGAAAGACCTAATACAAACCTCCACAATCGTGGTCATCAACCCAGCTACATTGACTGCCGATGTAACCACGTCGTTGAAAGTCCCGGATGCCGCGTTTCCCACGATTGCCAATGTCCCAGGAGGGATGATATCTTTCACCTACCATGTTGAAGTAGTGGTGGATCTATTTGGCAAAATGGGAGAGACACGACTTTGGCCAAGACTCACTTCAAGTGAACCTACGTTTTCACAAACATCGGGTCCAGAGAACCAAATAACTTCGAATTGGTCGAATTCAATCATGGAAACAGCAGCATTACGCCGAATGAAGACGGTCGTCACCTTTGAAATGGGTCTTGTGGTCGGAAACCAGGACAGTGGAAGGAAGCGAAAGCAAACCCGAGGACCTGAATATTCATCCTATGACAATACGACACTTGATCCAGAGCAGGGTTGGCAAGATTCAAATTATGATATCGGCGCTTATGAGGAACTGCCTTATGATGAATCAGGATATCCTTACTATGATGAGTACGGTCACGATTATGGTTATGATCAGAACTACTACCCGACCTATCCAAATTCAACCCAACAAGTGATACCTCCACCTGAACAAGAGGAGGAAGTGGATGAAAAGACTCGACTGCGCAGACAGGAACAGTTGTTGCTTCCTAGTGAACCTCCTCAAGAAGGAGAGAGCTCTAACACCGCTATCCCTTTTGCGCCGACCGCCCCCGATCTGTCTTCGGAACATCTCACAGGTGAGATTGAGCAGCATAACGATGGAAGCACAACACCCTCAACTATGCATACTGCTTCTTCCGTTGCTTCATCGACCCGATCTGCGGACACAGTACGGCCTTTCTCTGCCTCTGCTCCTGCTCCACCTCCGTTTAGTAGCACCGCCCCTACCGAAGACAAGCAAGAACTGGAGAGGCGTCGTCTACTTGCGGAAGCAAGTGCGCCACCCGCAGAAGATGCGGCAGAATCATCCGCTACTCATGTGGCGCCCACCGCACCAACGATCAACGAACAGGACGAGTACAGTGTACAGACATTGAATCACGATCACTCAGGGCCAGATCTCCCACAATACGAACGTTGAACTTGACGACAACCTATTTAACGAATTTTGCATATATTGTTTTTGTTCACAGCAATGGCGCTGGTGGATAAAATGTACGACTTTGAACAGAATGGTGTTATTGGACAAACTGGAATGAGAAAAGTCATCTTCTTGCATGAGGATGTAATGAGAAACGAAAGCGGTTGAGACCCAGAAGGATACCCATCCAGATGCAGTTATCTGCACCAGCCACATTCAACGTCTAGACCCCGACGGAGATGCTGTAACAAAGTATTTCGACAGCCCATTCCGAAGGCATTTCTTTCAACGCCAAGTTCGCGTGTCGAGCAGCCCATGATGGCCACCGAAACGATGGACGACAGAATGGTCCAGAACGCGAAAAAGATTACGCAGTATCAAT
Organism: Cladophialophora exuberans; assembly: GCA_030068005.1. NCBI lineage: Eukaryota > Fungi > Ascomycota > Eurotiomycetes > Chaetothyriales > Herpotrichiellaceae > Cladophialophora > Cladophialophora exuberans. Next base: position 81,065 of record JANSVK010000099.1, on the reverse strand, counting down.
ATTATACAGACTTCGGGCCCCCAAGTGCCCATTCTTCAAGATAGAAAAGGTGACATATCTAGAACAAATCGAAACCACGTGTTCGATATTTTCCATGGTTGCCCTGTCGATGGCTCTTTGTCCTCAAGCACGAGATGCTCGATCTCTTATTTCTTGTCTTCTATTAGCATCCCCTTTTTTCAGATTCGTCGGACTTTCGCAATAACTAACCCTTTATCTGAAGATACCACCACTCTCGACATGGCCACATTTGACGATGGCGTCTGTTATGACTTGGTAAAGCCAAGTTCGCCGAGACGGAACGAAGCATTTTCTTGCCATGCCACGCATTCCATCGCATACACTTGCCTTAAAGTGAGTCCCCTGGTAGGACATATCCTGCGCGATGGAGCCCAGAGTAGCAGGAACGAGACAGCAGCTTCAGTACCATTTATTAGGGCAGTCAGACACCTAGCTTTCTATTCTACAACCCTGCCTATTACACACCTCGTACTGTTATAGGTCCCTCCAACAGCGTGTCTGTCTCATGATAATGAAATCCCACCCTAAAAGCTGAATGCCAAGATGGCGGAGCTTCCCTAGGCGCTTACTAACTTGTTACCTAGGTTTCTCAATTCAGCTCATGGAGTACAAGTACGTCCTCGTGGAAGAGGCTTAGCTGGTTCTTCGTCCTCTGCGGTCGATGCAGGGACAACGGCAAACAATTCGTAGTCACATAATCGAGTGTGACCTCCTACTTGAATCCTCGCCTCGTTACAGTCAATGACGTGTTGGCTTCTACAAAGCTTCTCTGCAGCATCCCGTGCCATAGTCGCTCGACGACTTGGCAGATAGCTTCACAACAAGCGAGAGACTGGTCCCAGCCGGATTCAATGATGTGGAAGCAATATCAACGATTGCGTGGTACAATTCAACTCTGATTGGATCGATATCTCATGTCCGCACGTCGATCTATCAATGATTTCTGCCGGATTCCCTATCTCAATGATGCTAAAAGTCTGGAGTATGGAGTATTTAAGCGGGACACGAGCCCACAAGCGCTCATCCCAGCGGAGCCAAGATCGGCCAAGGCACGAACTTGTGAGTGGCTGACGAGCATGTCCCAAGAAAGCTGTCCCGTACACTACGCTGATTTGCCGTGGGGAGGGAAGAGGATCAGGAAGCAAGCCTCCGATTCCCTCCTTCCTCAAGTCTGAACACCCCAAGCCAAGAATGCACAGTATGGGCTTTCCTGGCTTGGCGGGTGATACCATTGATACCCTCGTATCTCGTGGCACTGCAGGACGATAGATAGGAAATTCCAAGCACCCAACGACGAGCTGGCAATGCTTCGGGAGCCCGCCACAAGCAAGCCAAGCTTACGACCCAAGACAATGCCAACCCCAGCCTACGGTTGCTTGAAAGAGGTAACCATGGAAGCCGATCGGTTCACAGCACTCATCTGAACCCCAACGATGCAGGTCAACGTCGTGTCCGTAGGGAAAGCGACGTGGCTACTCGATCCTTGGGAGGGATTCGCAAACATATCTTGATCTTGCGTGTTTTTCTTCTCTCGATCAGAGAGGAGAGATAGGAGAATAACGCCCCGTCCCGTTGTCATACCCTACACTACATATGCAAGCCTTTTCCTTGACTTTATCTTGAGTTTCCTTACCTTCTCTTGTCTCTCGCCTGGGCAAAATTTCACCACCTTTAGCCCAGCTCGGCCTTTTCCCCCTCTGCTCTAACTAGCTAGCCATGGCTACCACCGAGATCTACGGAGAGAAGGACATCCACCAAGACACCAAAGGTCCCACGCCCACCGAAGTCGTCCAAGATGTGGCAGAAGGGACCCAGCGACCTGCGAAGCTCGCTCGCGACCTCCAGGGTCGACACATGCAGATGATCGCCATCGGTACGCCCACCCTTCAGACCTTCAAAAAGGTCAAATATCTATGAAGAGTCTCTTCAGTTCCTAACGAGGAATCAAAAAAATGTAAACAGGCGGATCCATCGGCGCCGGTCTCTTCGTCGGCTCGGGTTCGTCTCTGCAGTCCGGCGGTCCGGCCTCGCTGGTACTGGGCTTTGTTATTATCGGCGTCATGTTGCTGTGCACGGTGCAGGCGCTGGGTGAAATGGCTGTGCTGTACCCGGTCAACGGCGCCTTCTTCACCTACGGCGTCAGGTTCATTGATCCGGCTTGGGTGAGTTCACCGACACTGTCCAGAAAGGCGATCGAAGGGGCGTGGGCTTTGGTTTTGGTGAATTTGAGCTGATGTTGAGGATTCTGTTGTGGAATCGACAGGGCTTTGCGATGGGTTGGCAATATGTGAGTTTTCCCCCATGATATCTTCCCAACGAGATGGGTGTGTTTCCATGTGGGCGAAACGAAGACAACTGACAGGCGATGTCGTAATGTCTAGGCGATCGGGTAAGAACCCACCTTTCGTCTCGAGGGGATCGTGATCCAGAAAATTAACGACGAGGATTTAGCTGGTTGATAACTTTGCCTTTCGAAATCACCGCTGCGGGTAAGAACATTGTTCTCACTTGTTGCTCAAGACGTCGTCAGAGGAGTACTGACAAAAAATGCGCCGTGATGTATAGGTCTCACGATCGACTACTGGCACCACTACAACATCGGCATTTGGATCGCCGTGTTCCTGACCACGTTGATCATCGTGCAATTCTTCGGCGTCAAAGGGTACGGAGAAGGTATGGCCACGCTTCTCGAGGACTCCACCCCTATCTTCTCTACTATAGTTCTAATTGAGCTAACTGTTACCCCACCACAGTCGAATTCGTTCTTGGTATCATCAAGATCGTCGCTGTGCTGGGTTTCATCATCTTCGCAATTGTCGTCGACTGTGGCGGCATTCCCGGCGACAATCGTGGATACATTGGATTTCGGTACTGGGACGACGCGGAGAATGGGAACAAGGCGTTTCGCAATGGATTCAGTACGTTTCAACATGATTTTTCTTTTCAATACCCAAATTTTTAAGAACCTATGAACGCCAACGCTAATTACCATGTTTGTTACAGAGGGATTCTGTTCCGTCTTCGTGAACGCGGCATTCGCATTCGGCGGCACGGAGCTGGTAGGCCTCGCGGCCGCTGAGGCAGCGAACCCGCGCAAATCGCTGCCCAAGGCCACGAAGCAAGTCTTCTGGCGGATCGCGGGCTTCTACGTCGTGTCCTTGCTCGTAATGGGCCTGATCGTGCCGAACAGCTCGCCAGACCTGCTGAACAGCCACGGCGCAAACACCAAAGCCAGCCCGTTCGTGCTGGCGATCAAGTACGCGGGCGTCAAGGGGTTGCCCAGCGTCTTCAACGCCGTCATCACCATCAGCGTCATGAGCGTGGCCAACAGCTGCACATACGGCTCGACGCGCACGATGCAGGCGCTCGCCGAGGCCAAGATGGCGCCCAAGTTTCTGGGCTGGATCGACAAGAAAGGTCGTCCGATCTGGCCCGTCATCATCCAGATGGCGTTTGGATTGTTGGCCTTTATCAACGAGGCCACGACCGGCTCGACTGTCTTCGACTGGCTGCTCGCGGTCACGGGTCTCTCGTCCTTCTTCGTCTGGGGCTCCATCTGCTACTCGCACATCCGCTTCCGCGCGGGCTGGAAGGCCGCGGGCCGCAGCCTGGACGATCTACCATTCCGCTCGCAGGTCGGCGTCTACGGCAGCTGGGTCGGCGTGTTTCTCGTCATCATCTCCCTCGCCGCCACATTCTACGTCTCGCTGTTCCCCATCGGCGGCGACCCCACCGGCGGCGCGGAGGCGTTTTTCCAGAGTTACATCGCGGCGCCGATTGCGATCTCGTTGTTTGCCTTCTGGAAACTCTTTACCCGCGATCGAAGGTTTTTGGTCAAGTATCATGAGATGGATCTCGATACGGGACGCAGAGAGTTTGAGGATATTCCAGACGCGGATGTCGAGGCGGATGGGGGGAGGAAGTTGAGTGTCGGGAGACGGTTGAGTCGGGCAGTCTTCTGATTGTGGGTGGTTGAGGAGGGCATTGATTTAGTGGGATGGATGCGTGGAGTGATGTGATATGTTTGGACTCCAGTGCTCGCGGAATGTGATGAGACGACTGTTCCTGGTTCCGGACATTCATGCCACATAGAGGAAAAACTCGTGCAGCGTCGTTTTGCGTCGTGATGTGCCGTCGTGACTTCCAAAGCATTGCGTCTTGACGTCGAAGTGTCGCTCAGAACGCTTGAGGCCATGCTCTATATATAAATCATGTCATCCATATCATATCACATCATCTCCATTCTTCTTTTGTCTGTCTCGAGACAATATTGAGTTCCCAAGATCCTGTCTTCTTAAAAAGTCTTCAATCACTCTTTCTGTCCTCCGTCCCATTCAGCTTGGCGCCCTCTTCATGATCTGCCCATACTCCCAGAACAGCAGCACTGTGTGCGCAAGACCGCAGTAGAGTTGTTCGGGGATCGAACAGCCCTTTTTCAAACTGCCGGAGAGGCTGCGTCTTAGAGTTCGCATTTTCGAGTGTGAGGGACTCGAGTAACGGTGGGGGGTTGGTTGTTGGTATGGTATAGTATGGATGGGTTTTTGGTATTAGGACTCGCGTTTCTGGTTAGGCGGTGCTGTGCTTAGGGATGGATAGAGGGTGGGCAGGGTTTACATGAACATGAGACTATGCTGCGTAGTTTGTCGTCTTGCTATGATATGTTTCGTTTTGTCGAGTGTGTATGCATGGGAAGAAAGTAGTAGGAACAGGGTCTTGGGTGCTGTGGTGATATATCATCTTTTCCCAGGGCCCCCCTCCATTAAACTCCCTCTCCTCTCCCCTCCCCTCCCCTGCCTCTGCCAGGTATGGGGAGAGAGTCAATGTGCCACAGCGCCACAGCTGATGCGCTCATTCTCCTCTGATCGTCATTGGACAATCTTAGCTGTGTAACGTTCTACCATTGACACTAGGATTGAAAATGGTTTAGGTGGATGTGCTGATCAGCTTGCGTGTGTCCCCGGGCTTGGAGATTCACGAATCATCGACCAATTGGTGTTGGCAAACTTGGCACAGCCACGCACGCGTGGAAAGCATGGGTTCACTGGCATGTTTGAACACCACCGTCACAGTCGGAATCGGATGGTGGGTGGTGTGTATTCACCTTTTCCAAGTTTTTCTTTCTCGCGCGTCTCGGATGGAATAAAACGAAACAGTATCATGGTCTGTTTGGTTTCTACGTACCCAGTAGGTTGTTGATTTGTGAGCATGAGATGGAACTTGTTTGAATGCCCGATGCCGCGCGCGACTAGTCGCAGCGCGTGTTTCTGCGTTTCAGAAGAACCTTGTGCCCTGTGGCGGAAGTGTTCGGATGTGCGATCATCCAACCACTAACAACCCGCTTTGACTTTTGGGGGATATTTGTTTCGCCTGATAGAAAATCGAAAAACGTTTTGTTTCTATTTCTCATCATGTATATTTTGGTTGAAAATGGCATTTACTTTCTGCTGGTCCCGATGGCAAGTCAATGAACGTCGAGGCATATATTAGAATATCATGATTCATTTCCTCGGTGCCGAAAGGACGCGAAGCAACGCGTGAAAAGCGGCTCTTGGACTTCAAAGTTGGTACGACAACGCCCCATTCCCATTGAGTTGTTCGACGTCGTATCGCCGTGGCATGAAGAGAAGTCCTTAAAGCCGATGCGAAGAGATACCAGCTGAATCTTGGTTTGTTGTTGATTGAGGCCCTTGATTCTAGAACTGGGTAAGTGAGTGTGTCAATTGTGGCGCAGGGCAAAACACGTAGCTCGCAAAGGTGCAGCCATGGATAATGAGAGAGTAGCCGAGGGAACTAAACATTAACGACCCTAAAACTTGTCGCCGATCGTTCTGGTACCTGGAATGGAGTTCTCGGGTCTACTTCATCCCACTGGAGACTGGAAGAGAACTCTCCACATGCCTTTAAGCTTCGCTCGAGCATCGATTCAAAGGAAACCATGTTCTGGGGTTCAAAAAAAAAATTGAATTGGAGGCTTTTCAAGCAACTCCATTGCTCCTAATCTTGAAGCAATTCCTTGAACTTTTCGTCTAGTTTCTATCAATCCTGTTGATCCTGCTAAAAGTGAGAAATCCCTCTAGAACCGATGCAACATGTTCCGAAGCACACTTGCCCGCTCAGTGAAACGCAAAATTGGAATTGAGATTTGAAATCAGCAAAATGGCTCAGTGAACAAATCACAGATGGGCTGGAAGTCAGAGGTCGAAGATCTCCTTTAGTTGGGCAATGGTATCTTCAGGTCCCTTGACGGAATGCCCAATGGTTCGAGGGTCACTGTAGATCTCCCAGTCGTTTCCACCTTCGAAAGCTTTGTCGCCAAAGAAGTGGATGGTCTTGTACTTGATACCAGATCGGCCCTTGCTTGGGTCGGCTTCTGCCTCGATATGCTGCAAGCAGTAGGTCTTGTCCCAACCGTGGGGGAAGACGTCGAAGGAGATTTGACCGCCAATCGAGTACCTAATCACTGTGTCAGCTGTATCAAAAGCATAGCGACTCGTTCAACTTCATACGTGAGCCCAATATCGGGGAATTCCTTCTTGATAGCAGCAATCATCTGCTCTCTGCACTTGGTCTGCTTGTCCCAAGCCTCGAACTCGTCTCGTTCGGCTTTGCTTGCATTACGACCAACCGGGCTGACGTTGATCATGCCGTTTCGGAACTCGATGAATGTACCACGCATGCGAGGAAGACCCTCGAGCTCGGAGAGATATCTCAGAATGAATTTGGCAAGCTTCTGGTATTTCTCTTCTCCCAGCCATTGGATGAATGAGTGAGAGGCCATCTTTTCTCCTTCACGGTAGAAGGTGAGTCCGTTCTCGGAGAAGCAAAAGTCGAACATGGCGGTAGCAGGGAGAGAAGGCTGTCCCAATTGTTCTTCTTGTTTGACAAGGTCTGAACCTCCAACCTGGAAGCCCAAGTTAGTTTCAGGGACGTCTTGTCTCTCAGCATCTCGCCCACTTACGAAGCCAATCGCACACTTTTCTCTCAATTTCGACAGAGTCTTCAGCATCTCCTGCGAGACCGCAAGCCGGGCCGGCGTGAGAGTTCCATCGACATCGAAGAGACACACAGTTTCCTTGACAGGGCGGTCTTTGAGAGAGGGGTAGAGGACAGACATGGTTTCAGCGGTAAGGGATACTCGAGAGGAGCGGACAGAGGGTGAAGAGAGGCCGGTTCAAGGGTCAAAGATGTGAGGATTTATATTCTCCAGGTAGTCTCCAGCTCTTAGGGACAAGTATCGAGAAGTGAAGGAAAAGAACAGCTTCACCGTAACTTCTTGGAGATCGAGAACATTTTTTTTTGTTTAACTGCGCCGCAAGCGCGTTCTCGATTGAACCCTATGCCGGAGGCAGTGGATGGGATTGTTCCAGCCCCTCGCCTACCCAGTGACGGCGCCAACGCCACCTAAAAGTGCCCCGCGCTCTCCGACTCAGCGATAAGATTAGGCGGTAGGGTCTCCATTTCGGGAAGAGGCTCCCTTATTAGGGATTGGATGAGTAACGGGGCCTTTCTCATCTGAGCTTCTCACAGTGCCAGTGGCATACGATGCGACTCGTATTCACTGCTTCCCTTCAGTTCAAATTGCTCCTTTACAGTTTTCATGATCTTCGCGAGGCCGCGTGTCAGGTGTGATACCACTTATTAATTCGGAATTGCAATCCTCTTACTGCTGGAAAATTGTAGCTCAAGCGACTCATTCCACACGAGCAGGACATGGTGGTCAACTTTTTCTCTACCTGATTATCTTCCATATCAGATTCAAAACGCCCCAAGACACAGAGATGTTGCTTTCAAGAAAACCTTGTTGAGACTCATGATCTCTCGACACCGGTCGATATCCCCAACTCGTCCTTAGTATGATCCTCATAGCTGCGTGATGTTGGCATTCAACATGATTCCCATTATACTACTGCCCCCATCGGGTGGCAAGTATCAATTTGATATTCACATGGTCGAAAAAGGGCCTGGTATCCCATAATAGTGACATTTCTGAAATGCTCGTGACTTGAAGTAGGGCTCTAGGAAGAAGTCAGAAGGAGTGGAATGCACAAAACCTGATCCCAGGGGAGCGATAATTATGCTTAGAGTAAATTGATCGTTCGGTAGCAGCTTACCTTGCTCTAACCGTTACAGCTTTCTGCTCTCTGCTCTCTGCTCTTTCCTCTCTTGATTCGACTCTTGGCCTATAAATTCGTTGTCCCATTTCCCCAGACCCTCGGAATCGGCCACCGACCCGTTCGATCTTGAGCAACGAATCCGGGCGAATTCCTCTGGGTCACCACGGCTTCTGACCTCTAAGATCTCTCGTTGAAAAGCTTCCATCATCTCCGCGTGGAGTTTCCCCAGGATCTGCATCGTCTGGAAGATTGTATGCGGATCCGCACATTAACGCATCGCCGAGTGGAGGTCATGCCGTAAGCTTCCAGCCGTCCATCATAGGTAGATCGTGCATCATTATGCACTTGAGGCTTGAGGGGAAGTAGGGGCGGCAGGGAGGATCTGAATCTGGATTATATCTGTACGACTCAGCGGCTTAGCGCTCACTGTTTTCCTGGCCAAGTTAGGTACTGCCAGGTAGAATGGCAGCCAGTAGGCACAGTAGTTGGCACTATGCTCCCATCGCAGGTGCGCGCCACAACGCGCGTTTGAACAGATCGAGACTGACGTGTACCTCAAACCTATGTTAGAGGTGTACAGCGATGTCAAGAGCGTCATCCGCAGTCCTATCACAGACAACCGCGAGTTGGTGTCGGAACCTACCAGGGAAGCATCATGCCAACTATTTTGTCGCTTCAAATGTAACGAGGATTGTCGAGATTATAGGATAGATCCAGGGAGTCGACTTCCGTCATGATGGCTAAATGAGACATCCCAAATTGGCCACTTTCATGCTTCACCTCACTTCTCCCACCTTCATGTCAATCCATGGTTCAGGGTCTCCTGCAATATCTTCGCTGCAGAGAGCGCCATGTCGCTCTTCCTACCAAGCAACCATAAGGCTTCGATACAATCATCTAACCGACTTCTCGCATCCGCAATGTCGATGTCGATCGTATCCATGTAATAGCCAGCCCCTCTTCGTGAGAGGACCAATTTGACAAGAACTTCACCTGCACGAGCGAACGAGCGGACCAGCACCACAGTCCAAGGTTCCGTGAGTAGAGCCGCCTTATTGACAGCATGATGGAAATCGGGCGACCGCGAGAAGGACAACTCCTCACCGCCAAAGCGGGAACATCTGCCCATGTCAGACACGGCGTAGACAGAACGAATCCGCAATGTTGCCGCGAAGTCGGCTGTCTGTCGAGTCGTCCGGTTGCCCGGGAGGGTCATCTTGAGATTGTCCATCTTTTCAATCAAATCGGCCAGAAGGAGGATGGCTAAATGCCAGTGGCTCGCCAGGAGAATGTACCATGACTGGATGCGAGCTGGTAAGCTTTCGTGTGATTTGATACAATCACTGATGAAAAGGCCGTAGGTCTGTTTCCAGTGGTTGTACACCTCCAAAGCAGCCGCAATTGCATGCTCAATGGCCTCGGCAGACGCATTCTGATAGTAAAGATTTTGGAGATGTCCCAGCCGCCGAAATACGAGGACTTTGACCGGGGCCGCATCGGCTAGACATGCTGCGGCTTCCCTGTAAGAGCAAGGCCAGCGAGTAGTTTGCTTGCGGACGTCTCCGATCCGAGATTGTTGGCGGAGGAAATAATTGCCCCATAACTGGGATTCTGGGCTTGGACTGGGGCTTTTCATGTGTAATGAACCTGAATAACCATCTAGGTCACAAGGGAAGTCATTATTGGATGTGGACAGCGTTGATGCTGGATATGATTCGTCGTCGTTGATGTTGGTGTCACCATCACTCAGAGCAAATGACCGTCGATTCATAGCTGCAGATAGGGTATCGAACATTATGGCAAGCCAAAACAATAATCCAAAAGTCTGCTTGTCTTGGTCACCCAAATTTTGGGGTCCCTGAGACGAGCGTTCCATATCTTTGAGTCTGCGTTGATGATCATGTAGTTTTCGGACGGCGACATCTAAGAAAATCGGACCGGTATCTTCATCAAGAACCTTCTGGAGTGACGATAGATTATTCTTCCGGGGTCCAGTCTCTGTGCTCGAAAGCACTTCTGCAGAGTCCATCGGACGCTGTGTCAGGGAGAAGATTATTCCTGCGAAAATGACTTTCAGGGAGGGATTGGCGGTTGCTTGACCGAGAGCCATATTGGCTTTGTGCCACAAGGTCTTTTGCATGTTGCGACCGAAGACACCGTGCTCGGGTAGATGGGTGCTCAAATTTTCGTGTCGACCGTAAGCCGTTTGAGCCCATTGTACCGCGAACGCCATCACCGCAAGTCCCAAAACATTAGAAGCCTGCTTCTGTTCATCTTTGGATATAAGACCAGACTTAGAGTATTTTTCGTCAAGAGCGCGCACACGCCCAACCATGCGATTGGAAAAATTCGAGCTCCAGGCATCATGCTCATCAACAAACGGGCTGGAAGCATAAGGACAATTCCTTTCAGTTAGCCAACAGCTCAATGCGCCTTCCAACGAATCATGATAGATTTTCATCAAGCCCTTTTTGATGTAAAGTCGATTATGGTCTTCCGTCAGTAGATGTGAGGTGAAGGGCGACACCGATTTATTAATCTGCCAGGTTCCGCGATAAGAGCGAGGATTGCGGGATTCTTCTAGCGACGATTCGTAGTCTTGGTTGCTGGTTACTGACTGTGGATTTGATATTGGCGCCCCCCACGAACCCATGCTATCGGAATTGATAGTTGAAGACGCACGGCTGTGGATCGAAACATCGTGGTCAACGAAAGGATAGACCATATCGTTGTTGGCCGAGTAGGTGCCCGTCGGATCTGAGGTTGTAGTACTATAGGTGGATTGATATTCGTGCGAATTGATCGGGAAAGACGATTCTTCATAAAAGGGAGCGCTGTAGTTTCCATACATGGCGCCCATCGTGGAGCCGAGCGTAGCGTCGTCTCTCTGAGAGCTGAAGCTTGATCTGCTCACATGGTCGGCGATGATCGGGTCGATATCATCGACAGGGAGCGACGAGGTCCAGTGAACATTGGATTCCTGAACCGGCGCATTTTCTGGAGGCAGCGCTTTCTTCGGTCGTCGCGGGTGGGAAGATGAGGCCGACAGATGGGCTTGACGTGATCTAATCCAATCAATTGTGCACCTCTTCTTCCACTTCTTACAATTCGAGCAGGGAGATGATGCATATAGATTCGCGCTGTCGTTGTCGTGCTCATGAGGGAGTTCGGAGTCTGATGGTCGGACATACTGAATGCTCACTTGCACGTCGCATCGTCGTTTGCCCTGGATTCTGTGTTAATAATGCGACATTAAACAGGTTGCTCTGCATTACATTTCGGCATTGGTCGCAACTCTTATTCTGGCGACGGCGGACAGGAATATTCTGTGCCATGGTCTGGCGAAAGGCGCAGGCAGATGTCTTCGAGATTCAAGGTGGTATCGCAAAGTCAGAATGTGTCCGAATCGAAGAAGCGGTCGCCAAAGGATCAAGACCTGAGGCTGCCAGTGCCAACCGCCCAACCGCCAATCCGGCCCCGCAATTCCCCGGATGGCCCTGTTCCAGTTTGCGGGGTAGCCAGCTGAAAGCAGCCCATTGCTTTCGCTTCTTCGCTTCATCAAGGCCTAGTGAAAGCGACCATTGAGACGCCATATTCGTGGCTGACTCGGAAGACGGATGTTCACATACTCACGAAGCCGGGATTAAGACAAATAGACAAGGTTCAGATGGCAAGACAAGCTGAGTCCGTCATTGGTTTTCTTGGCTAAGCGACTCATTGAGTCGTACGGGTGCTCCAGCGCCGGGGTATGGGTATTCGCTAGGTAATTGCTAGGCACTGGTTAGGTAAAGACCTCCACTCATCTGCCCCTAAATTCTGCTTAAACTTCTCCGTAACTTTCCCATTATCTTCCCCTAAACTCTCCTCACCTCCCCTAATAAGCCTGGGACTTACTTCTTGAGGCCGTTGTACACTCCGGCCTCCAAATTCACCCATGCACCCAACACTTGAGGGTCTGCAAAAGGCAGAATTTGAGAACAAATCATCCCTGCTACGCCATTGACTCGATCGCACCACCAATATAGATTTGGCAATCCAGCCCAATGCCCACTCGCCGCCGATCTGCCTGTTACCGCCGAATCAGATAGCATAAAGGTGAGACTTGAAACAGTGTCAGCGACCACATTATCCGAGCCTACACAGGCGAGAACACGCCAACTTACCCCCATCCCTGCTTCGAACCAGGATAAAGGTCCGGTATGGGATTTGTTAGGTCAGCCTTCGCTGGTGGAATACCCTGTCGTCCGAAGTTTGGGAATTCAGGAATTTGATTTTGGAACATCAAATCCACCGTCTCCTTTTTCAGGATCTGGGCGCCAGTGATCGGCGACGTGCCATCATTGAGTAAAGTTGCCAGGATTTCTGCTTCCGTGTCAGCCGTCTCTTCCACACCCACAGGGCAGCGAGTAGCTTACGGCAGTATTCTCGAGGAAGCGCGAAAGCACCTGCTCCTCCGCTGTTCAAGCAACCTGCAATATCTTCCGGGGTTTCAACCACCAATGGTCTGTGCAAGAGGTGATCTCTTGGATGGAGCTGGCCATCCGGCGTCCGAGCATTCATGTAAGCCAATTTTGACTTCATTTGGGCATTTGGAAACATGGAAATGTTTTTGATACCCAGTGGCTTGAATATGTGGGCTTGGAAGTAATCGTTCAACGACATTTTGGTGACACGTTCGAGACATATGCCAGCCCAATCGATATTGACCTTATCGAATGTTTAGCGATCACCTGAACAGCAGAACAAAAGACACTCACTCCGTATTGCCATCCTTCTCCTGGTTGATGGACCAGTGGCTGTATGATGTCTTTGAGGTGCCCAGAGAATTCGTCATAACCCACAGGCTTGCTGAAGTCGCGAATACCCTCATGAAAGAACGAGTAGCCAAACCCCGCTATCTGTCTGTCAGCTAAACTGGGCGTCAAGGGCGACGTTCTTGCTAACCTGTGTGCGACAACAACATTCTGAGGGTTACGCCTCTCTTTGCTGGGACGAGTTTCCCACCTGGCTCAAGAACGCTCAACTCTTTTATTTCAGGGCACAAACTCGCTACTTGCTCTGCATCATCAAGAGACAATTTTCCCTGTTCAACCAACTGCATACATGCGACCCCGGTGATCATTTTGGTGCAAGATGCTATCCAGAAGATATTTTCGAGCGTCATCGGTTCATCTGAACCAAATCCTCTCTTGCCGGCAGCATGTGCAAAGAGTTCCTGCCCATCTCGTCCGACGGCTATTCCGACGCATCCTGGGATACCTTTGTTCGCGTCGGTGCACGCGTTGTTGAGAGCTGACTGAATGCTACTGACTGCTTCAGCGGAGAGCGCCATTGCGACGAGCAGGAATGATAGTACTGGGAAAAACGAAGGCTTCGATTATTACAGCAGGCCCACTGAGCATACGATGTGGAAACAGAAGGATCACGACCAAAGTATTAAAACTTGGGGCTATGTGAGTTCTCCATTCTACATTCTCCCATCGCGCAACCCCTCAAAGATGTTCCTCCTCCATCAGTCCGCTTCTTCTTATGCGGTTCCGCCTTCTTCCAGTCCATTGATGGGCTACTCTGATGCCATAACACTGCAGCTGAATCAAAGAAGTCGGCGGGGTCACGTTGGTGGTTGCGGTTGCGACTTAGAAAAATGCACTGCAACCGAGGAGGACATCTTCTCCAAAAGAAACCCTCCGGCATCTTACTCACCACCATGTACAGCTTTGTTGGACCCAATCGTCTCTATTCTGCGGCTTCTACAATTTCTCCCCGCAAAATACTGGCCTCGCCCAGGCCTGAAATTCAAGGTTTGTTGCTTATATGCGGATCCGCAGTGGAGAGCCTCGTCAGAGACACAGCGGATCGGACCAGGGCTTTTCATGCGGGCACCAAAGAGGACTGAGTGTTGATCAAGTCAAGAAAAGGGTCATTCATTATAGAGATGTCTACTTTAAGAGAGACGTCCAGGCCACGACATGTCAAAATTCCGAACTCGACAACTCTCTGTTGTTATCTCCTCCCAGTCCAGACCTGATCCAAAACGCCGCAGATTAACATACAACACCATAAACATGGGTGACCCAGGTGAAATGACCAACCCCAAGCTGAAGACCCAGCTTTGGGAGTACGGTAAACGCAGGAGGACCGATGGTCCATATGCAGACAACCTGGAGGTCGATGCTCTCGTCGTCGGAGGTGGTTTCGGAGGAGTATTCTGCTTCTGGTCTCTCCGGAAGGAAGGCTTCAAGACAGTCATCTATGAGGCTGGCAATGATCTAGGAGGAACTTGGCGCTGGAATTGCTACCGTGAGTCCTGTCACCCCTATTCTTGCTAGACCAATATTGACTTTCTCTCAGCTGGAGCCATGGTCGACTCGGAGGTACCAGAATATCAGTTGTCAATTCCCGAGACATGGAAAACGTATGCTAATCCCCCGAGTGTCTAAAGTTAGTTCATCTTGCTGAAATCATCTAGCTATAACTGGCCGTCGAACTATCCGACGTACAAAGAACTTCGAGACTACTTTGATCACTGTGACAGAGTTCTTGACATCAAGAGCAACACCGCTTTTGACAGTGTTGTCACCGGAGCTCAATTCAACACAGACGAAGGACGCTGGTATGTCAAGACGGCTGACGGTCGGACTGCCAAAGCCAAGTACCTCGTCGTTGCCGCTGGCTTCGCTGCCAAGCGATATGTGCCCGATTGGCCAGGCATTGAGAAGTTCAAAGGTACCGTTCACCACTCGTCCTTCTGGCCCGACGAAGAAATCGACGTCAGGGGCAAGAAGTGCGCCATCATCGGCACCGGCGCCTCTGGTGTCCAAGTCACCCAAGCCTGGGGTCCCACGGCCGGCGAGCTCAAGGTCTTCCAACGGACTCCCAACTTGACTGTCCCCATGCGCCTGCGCGCCCTCACAGCCGAGGAACAATGGGCTGGCAAAAAATGGTACCCAGAACTCTTCGACCTGCGTGAGCGCTGCTTCGGCGGTTTCCTGTACTCCTTCTCGGAGAAGAACACCTTCGAGGACTCGCCCGAGGAGCGCGAGAAGTTCTTCGAGAAGCTTTGGACCGATGGCGGGTTCCGCTACTGGCTGGGCAACTACAAGGACTACCTCTTCGACCCCAAGGCCAACCGCGCGGTCTACGACTTCTGGCAACGCAACCAGGCGACGCGCGTGAAGGACCAACGCAAGCGTGACATCTTGGTCCCCGTTGAGCCACCGCATCCGTGGGGCGTGAAGCGTCCCTGCTTGGAGTACCG
This sequence comes from Cladophialophora exuberans, assembly GCA_030068005.1. NCBI lineage: Eukaryota > Fungi > Ascomycota > Eurotiomycetes > Chaetothyriales > Herpotrichiellaceae > Cladophialophora > Cladophialophora exuberans. The sequence goes on along the minus strand of JANSVK010000099.1, from coordinate 65,672 downwards.
GTACCTGGAACAATTCAACCGCGACAACGTCGACGTGGTCAACATCAAGAACAACCCGATCATCGCGTTCGACGAGACCGGCATCCAGCTGCAGGACGGCACGCACCACGACTTCGACATCATCTGCATCGCCACGGGCTTCGACGTCGTCACGGGCGGCATGACGGCCATGGGCCTCCAAAACATCAACGGTAAGAAACTCGACGAGGAGTGGAAGAAGGCGGCCGTCACTTACTTGGGTACCACGGTCCCGGGTTATCCGAACATGTTCCATCTCTATGGCCCCCATGGCCCGACGTTGTTGTCCAATGGACCCACTTCGGTCGAGGTCCAGGGCCGCTGGATCACCGATGCGATTAAGCATATGGAGAGGCAGGGTATTAAATACATTAACCCGACTGATGCGGCGGGTAAGGAGTGGAAGAAGAAGATCAATGAGTTGAGCGATAAGTCGCTTTTCCCGACGACCAAGAGCACGTAAGTTGATTCTGCTCCCTTTCCCGCCACAGCCTTCCACTTTTCATTTCGTATCTGATACCACTTGCTAACATTCCTCCCCTCAACAGATACATGGGCGGCAGCATGCCAGGCAAGGCCTTCGAACAGACCAACTACGCCGGCGGCCTGTACAACTACGGCCAGGACATCCGCAGCGTTCTACCCGATTTCACTGGATTCCATGTCGTGAAATGAATATAGCTGATGTGCTTGTATCCCCTGAATGTGTTTGGGGAGAGATGGAAGGTAGATCGTCGAACAGCACATGGATCATGGATCATGTACGTCGGAGGTGGGAACAACGTCATGAAAATATGGTATAAGCGTCAGCTATGATTGAAATGGATATGAAATACAATGTATTCCTTTGACCTATCCTGCGTGTCAGTATACCTGAATCCATCCTCGTAGCCATGTTCCAAGGCCATGCTATTATAACACGCGTCCTGCCCTGTACCATAGCAAACCGATGACCTGCTTTAGAGCAACGAGGCTGGCTATTTTCGAATTTTCGTTTCCACATTTCCACATTCCATTACATTAGTCATTATTCAGGTCGTTTGCCCTCGCAATTTCCGAACGCGTTTGACCTTTGGGAAATCTCGATCGATGCCACGCTCTTCAAACCCACAGAACATTCGCCATCTGTTTCTACCGGTCTCCATCACGGCGTCCTTCAGCGTTGTGGGTCTCTGTTGCCATTTCTGTTGTGCCATTGCAACGCACTAAGTGATGATCCACGCGTAGCCGCTTCCTAGAAACTGGGAACATACTATACAGCATTCGAGGCATGAGTTGAGGCGAACAACGGCGGGTTTACCGGTTGCTAAAGTGAAAAACCGAGCATTCTCATTCCCGTCACTCTCGATGATTCCGACGCCTGAAGAATCGTCAAATACCGGTCTTGGATTGAGGGGATTTGTGATGTAGACTTTGTAAGCGAGATTGGAGACATGCTTTGCCTTTTTGTCGTGGGAGCAATTGACAAATATTGACTCGGTTGCGGCATCAAGGACGTGCCTCGGGTTGCGACCTGTAACGACTGGGAATTTGGAAACGGTAATCATAACACTTAGGGCTTCCTCAAGCTCGCCTACCTGCCACTCAAGCGCAAATTCAGGAAATGCATCTCTGGGTAGCAACCCTGTTCCAAGGTCTAAGATCTGTTCATCCGAAGTCTCATGCGCTGCGCACATCGTGTCACTGGCATCTGTTTCTTCGTTGTCAGCCCTCCATTGCGGACAAAGCGGATCAACAAGGACGTTGTTGTATAGTCTTCCATTGAAAATGAGTCTGCCAGGAATACATTCCAAAGCAAGGATGTCAACACCATTGGTGGTCTGTGTAGCGAGAATTTGAGGAAAGACCGTTTGATCGTAACAGGTCGACATCACCCACCCGTCTATACTAGGCACCCGATGACCAAGGAGGCTCAAAGCAACATAGAAAATGTCCGAGACCGAGCACTCGAAGAACTCTGATCCTTGCAAGATTGCCTCGATGCAAGCAATGAGATGATAATGTGGGTCGGAACTGAAATAGAGCTGTACTCCTTGCGGATCTGGCGTATTGAATAGTGAAACAGCCAAGACGTGTGCTGCGCACTTACTGAGGCCGGCAATGAACCGTCCATATTCACGACGCTCACCAGACTTGCTGGCGGTATGTTTGTATATTATTGAAGGCAGGGACAAGTCTTGTATCCTGGTTTCTTTAGATACTTCTGGCAGCATTTTCGGCGCTTCCTCAGGACCAAGCCCAAGATAGTCGTGCAACACACGGCATATCTTTGCAGCCGTAGGGAAATTTTTGGGTCTCATCGAACAAGTTTCGGATCTCATCCACTGGTCGAAATCATCAGGAACACGTACTCTTGAGGACGACACACTTCGAATCTCTAGACCTCTCAGAGCTAGCGCGCACGCGAACGGCAAAGCTTGGACACATGCTCGATACTCTAGATCTTGCGGATTTCGGAACAAGTTGCGCATGACAGCTTTTCCGTAGGCACCCACGCTCACTAGCCCGCGGAAGCTGAGAATGTCTGGAACGGCTGATACTAGGTTCTCGATTTTCCCAGTGTAATCTTGAAGGCTGACTTGGATCTCTTGAGCGTTTTTCAATACTCTGAGGACCACTGGCGAATCGCCGATACCCGTTAAAGACTTTCCATCGTGGAACACAATGGCAGGAGGAGCACCAAGGCACCATTTGACAAAGGCAACTAGCCAGGCAGCATTGGCAGCTTTCGTCTTGATCTCGATGCGCTGTAAACGTTCGCCTACGCGAGCCAGCTGAGACATCGCCTGGGTGAGCCCTATCACTGCATCTATGGGAGCGACAATAGTTGCAAGCTTCTCTGCGGGTGATAACTCGTCGTTGGAAATCTCAGAATGTACATCTTCGTCCAGGAATATCGGTGACCAGCCAAGAGCACTTTCAGTGAACCCAGATTTCGCTAGCGGGTCCTCGACGGCCAGTACGAGCTGCTTTAAGTGTTGTGGCGTTGGTATCAACGTTTTGTCACTGGCTGTGGCATAAATCAATCTATGTAACACAATGGCGGCAGACCAAGGGTTGAGTGTGCTCAGGCAGGCTGCGAGACCAAGGAATTGCAATCCAGCGTAGCTCTGTGCAAGGTGCCAACTGCAGTCCCCCTTGCGATATCCGATCCGAGCTTTTAAGAACGATAGCACTGCCGACTCATGAATTCGGCTGCAAAGAATGTGGACTTTGTGACAGGATTCGGGGGACATAGCCACGGTGGCACCAAATTTCTCGCATGCAAGAAGCGCTAAAGGTTGCACATTATCGGTTGTAGCGGCCTCCAAGATACCTCGTGCAACTTTAAATGCGTCGTTCGATGTTTTGTCAAGGGACCATTGTGGTATCACGCTGCCCATATCGACAATCGGTGGTTGAGATGTGGCTCCGCTCGAACGAGGCTGACAGGACTGACGGTAGAGGGTCGGCTTTGGCTTCGCAAAGAATCGCGGTTGAGCAAAACTCGTAGACTAGCCTAAGTCGCTACTAGGATGCCTGAAACTGTATCGATCATTGTCTCAGAAGCGATCGTGCCGTGCTGCATCAACCGTTTGCTCGAAAGACTGCGGTCGCAACCCGAATGCCCCGCATGGAGCTCACATGCTTGCACGACGTTGTTGTCTTCTCCTGACCCCTGTCAGCTAGTCGCCTGCATGGTTGGCGCAGAGCTGCGAGGCCGATTGAACGAGCTTGCCCCAGTAGTATAAGGCCACACGTGAGCTTCCATTGAGTGGCTTAGGTCAAGATTGTCCCCTTCCTACATCTCAAGATTGCCATATTGAAGCACCCAGTTGGGGAGGTGTCGCTCTTGAGTTTCTCGCCACCCCAACCGTGCTCGATCAAGGTTGCCAAGTATCGTAATGGGTGAGATGAAGTAGTATTTGATTACTGACAGAGGCTGCTTGGTGCAGAAAAGAGGTAGAAAGGAGGTACAATGGCCCCCGAATTTTTAGAGTTTGGGAAAGCTATGGCAGCTGAGACCGAGAATGGCAAGTGCCATTGACGAATTGAGGGCTTCGGCTCTCAGCATTGATTGATATCTAATACCCTCCGCCCACATGAGCAGGGCGCATTGGCTTTCTTGGGAGCCCTTCGTACACTACACATACACTGTGTCAGATCTCAGGATGCGGGCCAAGAACATGCAGCACACATAGGCGGCTGGGTATATATAAGCAGTCGGTAAGCCAGATCGATAGGGGCCCGAACGTAGAGCAAATTGATCGTGAGCGACGTTTATTCCAGTTCGTTCACTATTCTCCTGAGCACAAACCTCGTATCTGTGAATCTCGGTCCCAACATGTTTTCTTTTCTTCGCGCAGCGACACCACCTCGCACGACAAATGTCACCAACAATCCCATCATCTTCGAGGACGGGCGTTCCACCGTACAGTTCCACCCACCCAAGTCAGAGTATGCAATGACACACACGATTCCACCCACGACAAGCGAGCACGGTCCATCAATTCTCCAGCCTCCGTTCCACTACCATGTCTCCCAGACTGAACACTTCCGCATTGTCTCAGGAGAAGGCAAATTCTGGAAGGGCATCGGATCGGATCCATGGACGACCCTGTCGGCGACTGCATCCACCACCACAGCAAGTATTCCGCCCAAACGATACCATAAGTTTGAGAATGCTTCCAAAACCGACCCGCTTGTTCTGGACGTCCAACTCAACCCTGAAGACTATGAGAGCGAGCAGCGCTTCTTTCGTAACTTCTTCGGCTACTTGGATGATTGTCGGAAAGCGAAGACCGAGCCCAGTGTGTTTCAGTTGATGGTGTTTTTGAATGCAGCGGACACACCTGTGGCGCTGCCGTTGCCGAATGAGCAAGTGGGCGTGATTGTTAGTCGTATATTTGTGAATGTCATGGCCTTTGTGGGAAGATGGGGATTAGGGTATAGTGTCAGTTATCCCGAGTACTATGAAGCGCCCAAGGACAGATGATAGATGCTGCTGGATTCATTTTGCTGCAGCAATAATGTCGGGTTGGGTATTCTCAGCTTCAACCTAAGCAGTCGTGGTGTTTGGTGGCGGGATCCGAGTTTGAAGGCTGAGGCGCGGTAATTGTTGAATCAACCTCGTCTTTTTCCAGGGCTGATTATATCTTCATGTTACTCCCCAAGCAGGGTCATTGTCGAATGAGAAGTTCTCGGTTATCTGCATGGCAAAATTGTCCCACCCAAACATGCCAAAGTCGAATCCTCCCCCATTCTCGAGTGGCCACTGGGTGAGGTCAGGCATTTGGAAGCCATAGTCTCCAATACCTTCATCTGATGTGGTACCATCCTGAACTTCCGTGACTGGATCCTTCAGAGAGGGCGTTCTTGGGGAAAACGTTGACTGAGATCGGGTGGCGCTTGGAGTTGTATCGAAGGTTAAAATTTGGTCAACGTATTTGTTTCTGGATGGTCGGTTTCCGCGGGATAGGTGCTGACGACGTCGCTGAATCACGTCGGCAAGCCCTGTAAGGATCTCGTAATAGTGTTCAGCTTGAGGACTGTTGGCGGACAAGCTTCGTAGCACTTCACGAGCATTGCTGAAAGAGTCGTCCATATCAAACCGAGACTCGCCTTGCGCAAACATTGAAAATCCTAAAACGAGGCCGGCGGCAAAGATCCATGCCCTTCATAAGTCAGTCTGAGTGCTCGTGATATTTCTAGGTGTGGTCTATGACTTACTTGATCAGGCACATTTGTTTGAGCAGTATTGCTGACTGAAGGGCCTCGTAGCACATGTTCGCCATCAGAATAGCGGAGTCGATACAGGCTTGTGCCAGATCAGCAACCTCTCCAGGTGCTGACTCGGCTGGTGCGGTTGCTAAAGGAGTGCCGCTAGATATATAAGCCATCAGGTGGGAGATTAAGAAGGGCCTCGTGGTCAGCATGACAGCAAAATAGTAGACACACGAGACATGGATGTTGCCAATTGTCTGCGCCTGCTCTCGAACTGTCAAAGGTTCGTCAGTAGATCTGTTAAAGCGTCTCATATCTGCGGGCAAAGCTGCGCTCCAATCTTGCAGTCGTTTAAGTAGTACTTCAGCCGTGGTCAAGCCCATCCAGCCTTCGGCATCAAGCTTTGGCGTAATTTCGGCAATGATAGCACATACATCGAAGCTTGCATGCAAGGTCAAGTTCTGGGATGTGGCAGTTGATACAAGCAGAACATCCGCCGCAACACTCTCCGTTCGGATCGCAGATGTCGAATACGGTCGCCCCAGAATTGAACAGCACACCACGTCCAGAACTCGAAGGCTTCTCAACGTTCGTAGCCTTCTTAGGTCAGCAGAAAGTACTAGGCGAATTGAGGCAAATCAAGACTCACCGCAAGACCTGGTCCTCCGGGCTGAAGTGGCGATATTGTTCAGTGACATGTAGACCGAGTGCAGATGATGCTTGGCTAGCAATGCCTAGGTACATGAAAGCTGCATTCCTCCGGCAGGCTCCCAACATGTAGAAAGTCATCAGCAAGAAACAACGGACCATGTCGACGCATGGATCTTCGAGGGCGTCTTTCAGAGCAATTTTTTGAGCTCGGGAAAACAACGTCGAAGCATATCGACGATCAAGTAAATCTGCTGCTCGACATTGAGCTCCAATAGCGATAATCAGATCCAGGGAGGCTTTTGCGTAGTTGTGTCTATCCTGGCCATTCACACGCGCCTTGGTCATTGCATCCACCTCTTCCCTGGAAAAGAGATCAAGTAGGCCATTCGTCTGTCAGTGTTAGTGTAAGCGGTTGCAAGTCTGAGATCATCCACACACCGCGGCAAAATAAACCTCAATCATGGCTGTTTTCTGGCCCTCGTCCTCAACAAACTCTGTCGTCGTATCGTTGGTACTGGCAACCTCCAACATGAGATTACGACGAGTGTTCTCAGTGAACAGAGAAGGGCCCATCTGTTGTCGGATAGTATGCCGCAGGAATTGAAGGAATGAAAGCGAAGCAAACTCCCCGATATACACTAGATAACGCTTAACTTGCTGGGCTCTTCATGGTAAGAAAAACGGTTCGTACCTTTTTCGCCCCTAGAGTTCAATAGCATCCGGCCTTCTGTTAAAAGTCGGCCCCTTGACGCCGGCTGGTCTCTTGGAGTTACATCATCAGAATTAAGAGTCATTGGCATTGAATGTCCAGATGTTGGCTGGACCGGAGATGTACTTGAAGCTGGCTCAAAGGCTGTTGGATTTGAAATTGACGATTGAGACTGAGAAGATGGTCGGTGATGTTTAGCATGAGGAGACTCGACATAGTTGCAGAAAGCCACCGCTCGACGACGGACGCAGTTGGAACATGGTTGCTCTCCATTACAGCGTTTTTTGCTCGCCTTGCAGGGGAGACAAGCCTTCACCGCACGCTGGCGATCTTCAAGGCGGACCTTTGGTCGAGGCATGCCTCAGTCTCAGAATACAAGGGATGAGAGGAGAGTAGGAGCGCGTTGCAGCATCTCACTGAGTCAAGAGTCATAACTTCGTCCGTGAATGGCGGAGCAGTCAATGAATGATAAGCATGAGATTCGAGGATGGTCATGGAAAGATCCAGGCGTGCTAGGCGTGCGATAACGAAGATAAGGCTGCGTTTGTCCTATGCCTAGGCGGCGCTTCTTATGGAGTACATCGCGCTTAAAGCTAAGCTAGATCCACCTTTTAAGCAGTGTCCCGGCAGTATCGCGGGAGGCTGGGGCACCCCTAAAACAACTCTTTGGCCCTACACATCACAGTCCTTGAAATTCCCCAGCTTAAACAACTTTCTCGCGTTGTCTTTGCCAATTTTCCTCCTGTCCACCTCATTGACCTCCGCGCTATCGTACCATTCGCAGGCATCTTGGAAATTCTCAAAAGGATAATCAATCGAGAACAAAATCCGATCAGCTGAAACTTCTGTCATGCAGTAATGAAGTGTCGGCGTCGAGAAATGGCCACTCGTGGTGATCCAAATATTCTCTGCGAAATAGTCCCTTATTGTCTTCTTACACGTCGCACTTAGACCCAGCGGCTTCTTGACGTCTTCGAACCAGTGATTGATTCTCCATAGATCGAAAGGTAAGTGCTCTCCCAAATGTCCGATTATGACCTGAAGTTTGGGATGTCGATCAAACACGCCGTTGGTCACCATACCTAGGAGATGCAGACTGACGCCCTGAGCGAAGCTCAAGGGAGGCCCGATAAGCCATTTTCTCGCTGCCCAGAGCTTCTCATGAATAGTACCGGTTGGATTTCGAGGGTGCAGATAAAAAGGGACGTCAAGTTCAGTTACAGTCTCCCAGAATACGTCCCATTCTGCGTTGTCGTAAAAGATCATGTCGTCTCCCTCTGGACCTGCGCGTTGAGTGTCATTGACTAATGCACCCTTGAAGCCATACTGTATTACACAGCGCCGGAGTTCTTCTGCTGCCTGCTTAGGATCATGCATCGATAGTGTTGCAAAGGCGCCAAATCTGTCAGGGTGAGCCTTGACTGTCGGCGCGATATAGTCATTGATTTCCGTAGCCAGGGCTTCTGCTTCCTTTTTGTCGAAAATGTCTTGCACGCCTGGCGCGGTATACGACAGGATCTGATATCCCACGCCGTATTTGTCCATATACTGCAGTCGAATCTCGCCAACATCCCCCATCTCACGAGCGTGTCTTTCTGGATCCACCGCAAACATGGACGCCCACCATCTTTGCTTCTCACCAAAACGCGGCAAATTGAACGCCTCCTCAAGAGCTACCTTACCGAGCATGTTGGTTAAGTACAGGATTCAGACGAAGACTGACCTTATCCTTCAAAGCACTTTGCCAGTCAGTGGACACACGACAATATAAACATCTATGTTTCTACTGTCTCACCGGCGACCTTCCTAGACCCTCCGTCGTTAGATACCCCAACCTTGCTCAGATCGAGGCCGAGGGTCTCCTCAAACGAGAAACAGTCGCTTAGAGCGGATAGGTTCAGGTGCGCGGCCCGCCGACAAGACGAGACTCGTACTTCTCCGGCGATCAAGCAGCGAATGGTGTATCGGGAATTCCTCGAATATACTCGCCAATCGTCGGCACTGTCCCGCTGCTAATCGAACCCTCTTGATTCTCTCCAACCTACGTCGCGCTCTGCGAGCGGAATCTCTATCCAGTCGCCCAAAGATACCGGTAGCTTTATCTCGGACAAGGCCTTCATCACGAGAGACGAAACGAAGCCACGTGACGCAATGATACGGCACAAGAGATATAAGCTCGAGGAGACCTCTACGTTACTACCTATAGGGCTACCTAGATAATACGAACTCATCCTCATCCTTCTTTCCATTTTTAGGACGACTTACGACGCTAACATGACTCAAGCGTGGACACCATTAGACGTTGCCATCATCGGTGGAGGCATCGGTAGGTTTCTGACGAAATCCCCCTCCTCGCGAAGCATTGATCTGATATCCCTCTAGGCGGCCTTGCAGCAGCGACATCTCTGCGCCGAGCGGGCCATAACGTCACCATATACGAGCAAGCACACTATGCCGGCGAAGTCGGCGCATCAATCAGTTGTGCCGCCAACGGGACTCGGTGGCTCGAAGAATGGAACGTCGACATCTCTCTCGGCAAGAGTGTAATTCTACAGAAGTTGATCCGACACGATTGGAAGACGGGCGAGGTGACTTCGGAGTACGACCTCGCGGACTATAAGGATACGTGGGGTTGGGTAAGTCCAGCATCGACGAGAGAAGGGCGACATACTGATGTGGAGGTTCCCAGGTCTACAACATGTTCCATCGAGTCAACATGCACGAAATGCTGATGACATCCGCCATCGGCGAGGGCGAGGGGCCCCCAGCTCAACTTCGACTCGACCACAAATGCACAGCCATCGACCATGAAAGCGGAATTATCACTTTCGCAAACGGCGTAATAGCACGGCACGACATGATAATCGGAGCAGATGGTATCGGGGTGCGTATTCTGACCCTTTCCCACTCCAATAGGTTTTCATACCCCTTTCTCTAACACTGTGCCTCCAGTCCTCCGTCCGCCGAACCCTAGGCATAACACCGACCCGCAAACAATCGACCTCGACCTGCTACCACTGCGTGATCTCCGCGTCCGAAGTCTCCCGCCTCGGTCTGCTCGACCTGACCAAGAACAGCGCGATCGAATTCTGGGGCGGGGTCGGGATCGAAAAGATCGTGTACTCACCGTGTCGCAACGGCGAGATCAACTCCTTCTACTGCTTCTTCCCGACCGCGAAATCCGACCACGCGAGCGAGGGCTGGAACCACGAAGCCAGCAACGAAGAACTCCTCGCGCCGTTTCCGGACCTCGATCCTCGGTTGCTCGAGTTGTTCAAACACGCGCGGGACATCGGGCCCTGGCGATTGTTCGTGCATGACCCCTACCCACACTGGAGCGTCGGCCGCACGAGTCTGCTCGGCGACGCCGCACACCCAATGTTGCCGGACCAGAGCCAGGGCGCGTGCCAGGCGATCGAGGACGCCGCGGCGCTGGGGCTGATATTCTCCCGCGACTACACGTACACGGCCGACGTGGCCGAGGGCCTGCGGCTGTACGAGCAGGTCCGCAAGCCGCGCGCCACGAAGGTACAAGCTGCGAGTGCGCGAGCCCGGGAGAACATCAATGAACGTATTGGGTTCTCGAGTATGGGTGTTGGGTATAAGGCTGCCGTGGCGAGTGGGAAACTCACCATCGATGAGATGAATCTGTATGATATGCGGAAAGATGTTGCCAGTCAGGCGGCGCCAGAGCGGAGAGCGGGTGCGAAAGTTGTTGAGGACGCTGATGCTGCTCCGGCTGCTGCTGAGACGAGGAGTCGACCGGAGACGTTGGCGAGGATGTGAAGCAATGCATTTCCCTTTGGTGGTTATTTGAACGATTGTAGACAGCGAGCCTGCTTGGAATTTCACCTGTATCCATCTCGGGCTACGGAGCCAAAATTTATTCTACCAAAATTATATCTTTCACGTCTGATTCTCCCACATCAATTCCGTTCCACATCTTTTTTGCTCAAACCTTCACTTCCCGGCCAAAAACTTCGCGCCCTCAGCCCTCGCATGCTCCACGACATCAAACCCGGCCAAAAACGCCCTGTATTCCCGCACCATAGCGACATCTTCAGAATTACTCATCGCGCGACTCGTGGCCCTGACTCTCGCCACGCGCGGCCGTCTTACGGTCTCGAAGAGCTTCAAGCGGGCCTCGATATCGTCTCCTTCACCATCACCAAGTAGAATCGCCAAGGTAACTGCGTCCTCGATTGCCATGCTCGCGCCAGAAAACCCGTAGGGCAGGACTGGATGGCACGCGTCGCCGATGAGGACGGTGCGATGTGCCGACCACTGCGGCAGGTCGTCCATGTCGAGGAGGTTCCAGACACGGAGACCCTCTGGGTCGGCGAGTTCGAGGAGACGGAGGGCCGAGGGGTCGAATTCGGCGTAGATTTCCTTGACGCGGCTGGGGGAGATTGGGTGGTCGTAGGCTAAAGATAGATAAATTCTTGCGATTAGAAGGGACGATATGATGGTGCAGCTGGGCTGTATTTATGTGGTGATTATATGTGGAACTTACCAATCGCCTTCGCGCCATCTCCATTCCTGGAAGACGTCTCTCTCTGCGACATGGATTGCGGGTGCGTGCAGTTGAAGTTATACTGCCTGTCGTCATCGACGGCGTAGGCGATGATGCGTTTCTCGTCGCCTTTCCAACTGATCATGTGGAACTCGTCGCTGATGACCTTGGAAGCGACTGGATCGTCGAGAATGCGCTGTTTGGGGAGTGTGAAGCGTAGACAGTTATGTCCTGATGTAGATTTCGGGTGGTATATCCTGCTGTCGACGACGGAGGAACGGATCGTGGACTATAGAAGAGGTGATAGCATGTTAGTGACACGAGTTGTTCCATGGGCGCACACTTACATGAACGCCATCGGCAGAGATAATCAAGTCTGCCGTGACAGTGCTTCCATCCTCAAAAGTCAAAGTCGTCGTTTCGACGTCCACCGAAGTCACTTTGGCGCCCGTCTTCCAAGCCACGCCGACTTCCTTGACCCGGTCATACATCTGTTGCTGCAACGAAGGCTATATCGAGCCAACAATCAATCAGTCTGCTGGCCGACTTTCTCACACGGGTCTGGGATTTGCATAACATACCCTGTACGCAAACACACTGGCCCCCTTCTTCGCCTGTTCAGGATCCGTATTTTCCCTAAACTCTGCTATAATATCTCCCTTCCAATTCATCAGGCGACCCGTGTTTGCAGGCACCGCGCCACCTTCCATGGTATCGATGCCCAAGAACTTCAAGCATCGATCCGAATTGGGCGTGATGCGGAATGCAAAGCCGACTCCATCAGTCGACGTCGCTCGCTCGTATAAAGCGACATGGTGATTGTTTTGAGCGAGGGCGATGGCGGCGCATGGACCACCGACGCCGCCTCCTACGACAGCAATGTTTAGAGGTCGCATTGGTTATCTTTTGCGGGAAAAATCTTGGTGTCCTTCTTGTGATGAAGCACGGACCTCCCTGGCGAGAATATTGAAGAAAGAAGGAACGGAGGGTATAAATACCTTGTTGTCATGGTTCATCACCTTGCAACTCTATCCTTTGACGATCTGAGTTGCATGGTTCGGCTGCCGGTAGAAGGCCTGAATATCTTATTTATGTAGTATTCAAGATAGTTAACTTGGCGTGATTGGATCTTTGCACCCGCAATATAAGACTAACTATGCCTACCTACGTAGCTGCTGCATGTTAGGTTGTACAGGATTGAGAGATTTATATTCACATAATGTCCCTGCAAGGGTTTGGAGTCGAATCACCACCCCGCGGATGCACTCGCGATTTCGAAGATACTGAATATGAATCCCTGTAAGGTCTAATGCAGTGCTGGTAAACGATGGCGGGACATCCACTTGGACGTCGATCAGCGCTACTATAATTCCTATCTATTCGGACACCTAGTAGTAGGTAGGAAATTATCGTCATAGTGTTCATCAGGCAAGCTGCCCGAACCCTCAGCCTTTCGAACATATCAACGGCGTCCTCTCAACAGACTCGGAAATCGACCTGTCTCCTACCGAAACCTCAGAATCATCAGCTATCTGTAAGAAGACGTCAGGAAACCAGAGATTAGGGACGACCAAAAGCTCCAGGCCGCTGCAGCAATTTTCATCGCAGTTGAACTACCCAGGCCAATTGTTGGTCGCTGTGGAGTCGAATTTTATAATCCTCGCATGACTGGTCCCATAGCATGGTATTCGCGTTTAAACTCTCACTGTTTCGTCCCTTCTCATATGCCCTCCTAGCCGATACAATGAGATTTCCGTTTTCGAGGCATGAGGCTGTACTGTAAGAACATCGATTGCCGGACGCAGTATAGCAAAAGCGCCTTCAAGCTGACAGAATGGGTGCCTCCAAAATATCGGGCATGTGCTCCTGGTGCCGCGAGGATAACCTTCCCTAGAGCATGTGATCCTCCAAATTCAGCAGGTAATGTTGCACTCCGTATCACAAAGTATAGACCGATGTCGGGTGGTAGCATCCGACATAGTGGTCAGGGTATGTTGCGCCCGGGGTTTCTGCATTTCATCCAAGCCAGTCTCTGATAGACATATTTTGAGGCGTCACACATGACCCCAGGCAGAGTTACATCGGTGTACGCCCTCCTCTTACATAACCAGTTATTTCATGCTGCGTGTGCTAAGATAGTCGACTGATAACGGCAATGGCGAGGTAGAAGTGGTGTGCGTCAACAATAGAGGCTCGTCTTCGTGTCGAGTGATACCTGGGGCCATCCATCAGTCAAATACTGCTTCACCACTTGTTCCACCGTGAACATACCACATCTCTGCGCATCTTCTCCTGTCAATATTCTTCCCGCAACCTGTCTTAATTTCATCTCTTCTCCAACTCAGGAACCAACATAAAGCGAGCATAGATCCCCGTAACGAAGGATACAAGCCCTGAATACCAGATGGAGAAGCAGATCAACATTTTGCATGGAGGTGGCAATGGAGTAGGAACAGTAAGCTTAAGAAACTTGATATGGGCGACAAGCCAAATATACAGCTCGAGACAGGCTTTATAAAAAGAAGTCAAGTGAGACGTCTGTGGTTCCCCCTATCCCGCTTACCTATCCACCCATTTATGAGACAGGAGAGGAGAACGTGGTGGGTACAGAAGGCCTCGGCCACCCAAAACTTTGTTTGAGGATTTTTGGGCATCCGTGAGCCATAGAGAGGGAGTGAAAGGACCATGCAGAAAATACGGAGAGCATTGTAAGGGGACCGGAGAAGCGGCAAGGCTTGCAAGTGCAGATGCAAAAACATATCAGATCATGAGCTTGAAATATGCAGTGACGGCGGTCTTGAGCTGTTTCCGAGATGCCGAACCACTAAGGCGTCGATCGCTGGAAAATTCAATTTCGGCCTCGGTGACAGTCACAAGCGACGTCGATGTGCCAGTGCTTGTACCAGACAACTATGGAGAGTCACCCATTCGTCCGAAGTGGTCTCCTCAAACAGGCTGGATTGTTTGATCTGGCAAGAAAAAGAATAGAAAACAAATCAATAATGCATGGAGGTGAGAGCATTTTGATGCCGGTTCTTGCGTGGAGCATTGAGAGGAGGGCCAGCAGGGATCGATGACTCGCATGAAATGATGGTTCTGGCAAAAGAGCCACTTCTCTATTCGTAAACATGATACGACGAGTGCTTGACCATGAACTTGGAGGTGAGAAAAGAAGGAAGCAAGTGAGAAAAGGTACGAGTTGCCCGGGACCTGCGCAAAGCAAAAACTTAAGTGAGCGTGTGCATGTTAGGTAAGAGCCCGCCATACTTTCCGCCTTTAGCATAGCCGAGACCCCCACGATTTTTTTTTTCCGGGCTCGAAGCTGCAGGCACTGGAAACTCCAACTGGCAGGCGTTCACTTGGTTACGAGGCTCCGTGGCTTGCGCAGAAGCACCCATACTCGCACGCACAGGCACTCACGAGACCGTCTCGACCGTCCTTTTGGTTTCAAAGCAAACCGTCCATTCCTTCAACAGGCAACAGACAAGTCAGGCGTACACACTTTCACCTGCTAGATGCGGCCTGTTTTCCGAGCTCTTCCCAGGCTTGCTTCCCACCAACAGCCCTTACGCCTACACAATACTGCTACCCTTGGACGATCCTTCAAAAGTCAATCCTCCTTCTGCATTAGTCGTGGGAATCTCCGCCGAGCACACACTCATTACTCTCTACAAATAAGGCAGCTGTCTCTTCTTTCTCCTCGTTCTCCCAGCTCCTTCCAACCAATTACTCCAAGGGCCTCCTACGCTTCCAACATGTGCCGATTCATGTCCGACTCGCCTGGGGCTGTCAGTACTCAGGGTCGAGTCGTCCTTCCCACAGATGTCGTTCCAAAGCACTACGACGTGACCCTTGACGTCGACTTTGACAAATTCATCTTCAAAGGCGTTGTTGTCATAGATCTGGATGTTGCCAAAGACACAAGCTCAATTTCTCTGAATACAGTGGAGCTGGAAATCCATTCGACCACCGTCCACGCAGATGGCGCCCTTGTTACATCTTCCCCCGCGCTTTCCTACGACGCAGAAACCCAGACCACGACCATTGACCTCGGAGAAAGCAAGAAGCTCACAAAGGGCCAAAAAGTGCAGTTGAAACATACCTACACAGGTCAACTGAATGACAAAATGGCCGGCTTTTACAGATCAAAGAGGAAAGACGGAAAATATCTGGGCGTCACACAATTCGAGGCTACCGACGCGAGGAGAGCAATGCCCTGCTTTGACGAGCCGGCTTTGAAGGCAGAATTCACCGTGACTCTTGTTGCAGACGAAGGGATGACTTGTCTGTCAAACATGGACGTCGCATCAACAAAGAAGGTAGACTCGGAGATCACAGGGGGGAAGAGAAACGCTGTGACGTTCAATCGGTCACCGCGCATGTCTACATACCTGTTAGCTTTCATTATCGGAGAGCTTAAATCCATCTCGACGGATAAATTCAGATTGCCCATCAAGGTCTGGATGACCCCTGACCAGAATGATTCAGATGGTGAGTTTGCGCTCGAGGTGGCAGCCAAGACTCTGGCATTCTATGAAAAGGCATTCCAAGCACCATATCCTTTGCCCAAGATGGACATGGTTGCCATTCCCGACTTTGCGGCTGGAGCCATGGAGAATTGGGGTCTTGTGACGTACCGTGTGGTGGACCTACTATTCGACCAGAAGTCGGCTGGTGCCGCGACCAAGGAACGAGTGGCTGAAGTTGTGCAGCATGAATTGGCACATCAGTGGTTTGGAAACTTGGTCACCATGGATTTCTGGGATGGTCTTTGGCTAAACGAAGGCTTCGCCACCTGGATGAGTTGGTACAGCTGCAACGAATTCTACCCAGAATGGAAGGTCTGGGAAACCTTTGTGATCGATACTCTCCAGGGAGCGTTAGGATTGGATGGTCTGCGCAGCTCACATCCCATTGAAGTTCCCGTACATCGAGCAGAAGACATCAACCAGATTTTCGATGCCATCTCTTACTCCAAGGGTTCTTCCGTGCTCAGAATGATTTCCAAGTATCTCGGAGAGGACACGTTCATCGAGGGAATCAGGAGGTACATCAAGAAACACGCCTGGGGAAACACTCAGACGAGTGATTTGTGGAACGCCCTTGGCGATGCGAGTGGCAAAGACGTTGCACATGTCATGGACATCTGGACCAAGAACATCGGTTACCCAGTGATCACCGTGACCGAAAACGAAAAAGATTCGAGCATTACGGTCAAGCAAAATCGATTCTTGCGAACCGGTGACGTCAAACCCGACGAGGATCAGGTACTCTACCCGGTGATGCTGGGACTCAAGACCAAAGACGGAGTAGATGAAACGGTTATGCTCACTGAGCGCGAACAAACCTTCAAAATCAAAGGCGGTCTCGACTTTTACAAGTTGAATTCAGACCACTCGGCCTTCTACCGAACTAGCTATACACCCGAAAGGCTGACAAAGCTGGGAGAGGCTGCTCAAAGCGGCCTTTTGTCTGTGGAAGACCGAGCAGGTATGATTGCGGATGCTGGCGCACTCGCTTCTAGCGGATATGGCAAGACGTCTGGTATTCTCAGTCTCTTGCAGTCATTCAATACGGAGACACAGTTTGTGGTATGGAACGAAATCCTTACCCGAATTAACGCTGTGCGCAATACCTGGATCTTTGAGGATGAGAAGATCAAAGACGCCCTAAAAGCCTTCCAATTGAACCTGACTTCGGCAAAGGCACACGAGCTTGGCTGGGAGTTCTCGGAGAATGAAGACCACATTTTGAGTCAGTTCAAGAGCTTGATGTTTGGCTCCGCTGGCCTTGCTGGTGATGCAAAGGTTCAGGCAGCAGCGAAGGAGATGTTCGCCAAGTTTATGAGTGGTGATTTTGCGGCAATTCACCCCAACTTGAGATCCTCAGTCTTTGCCATGGCATTGAGGGATGGAGGCGAGAAAGAATGGGATGCCTTGCTTGCCAGATATCACTCGGCGCCAACTTCGGACGAGAAGAACACATGCTTGCGAAGCCTGGGACGAGCAAAGAGCCCAGAATTGATCAAGAAGACTTTGAATCTGGCCTTGAGCGGAGAAGTGAAGATGCAAGACATCTATATGCCTATCGGCGGTCTTGGCAGCACTTCTGAGGGCATCGAGCGGAGATGGGAGTGGATGACCGGCAATTGGGATGAATTGGTGGAGAAACTGCCTCCCAGCATGACCATGTTGAGCAGTGTCGTCAGCATCTGTGCTGCAGGCTTTACCTCCGATGCCCAATTGGCCAAGGTTCAGACCTTCTTTGAGAACAAGGACAAGAAGGGATTCGACCGCAGTCTACAACAGAGCATGGATTCGATTCGGGCTAAAGCGAATTGGTTGAACAGAGATGGTGATGATGTCCAGGAGTGGTTGAAGAGTAGCGGATACTTGAAGGATGTTGTGAGTGGAAAGTTGTAAAGAGGGTGAGTGTGTTGACGAGGCTGTACTACTAGTGGATCACTAGGGGCATAGAGGAATAGGGGAAAATCATACTACAGTGTCAGAGTTTGCAGACACTGCCATTTCGGTCATGACTGTGGCCTGATGCGTGATGACTTGATAGATGGTATATGTAAAGGGCAAATATGGCAGTGACTGAGCCAGCGGTACAGCCAGTGGTACCACCGGTAATTCGGTAATTTTCCTGTACGTAGTGGCTCGACTCGGATCCTCCCCTCCGCGCCAAGAGATCGCCTGCGAGATGCAGTTCTGGCCAATGGCAGGCGTTTGGTACCTGGCTTTTTCCAGTGAAATTTAATTTGCGGTCATCCCAAGTCCCCAACACTGGCACGACTCGGAGTGTCGACTATCTTTTTGATATTTCCTTGACGCTGGTGTTCTTGTCGGGTGGTTGAAAGAGCTTTCATTTGTTCTGTCGTGCTTCTTGCAGTCCCCAACACTCACTTTGCACCTCTGTCCTAAACAACCCGGCTCTCCTCTCCTCACCAGAGACTCCTCCTTTCCTAGCCATGGGTATCCTCACCCTCCTGACCGAGCCCATTGACCATCTGCGAGCAACACTACCCACCTACCAACTCGTCCTGCTCGGATTTTCAGCATTCCTTTTCTCCTCTGTGGTATACAATGTTACAAGACAACTGCTGTTCAAGGACAGAAATGCACCACCGGAAGTATGGAGTTGGTTTCCAGTAATAGGAAACACGTACGTCCACCCCCGAGACGAGTAATGGCTAGATCGTTGTACTGACTTGAAGTTCCAGTATATGGTATGGCATGGATCCATTTGATTTTTTCTTCGCCTGCAAGCAGAAATACGGCGACGTCTTCACATTCATCCTCCTCGGTCGACGAGTAACTGTTTGTTTGGGCACCAAAGGCAACGAATTCATACTCAATGGCAAACTAAGAGACGTCAATGCGGAGGAAATCTACACTGGATTGACAACACCTGTCTTCGGAGCAGGCGTAGTCTATGACTGCCCCAACTCCAAATTGATGGAACAGAAGAAATTCGTCAAGTTTGGCCTGACCATGGATGCGTTCCAGTCCTACGTCGATTTGATTTCCAATGAGACCAGATTGTTTGTTGAGAAGGGCAAATTATTCCAAGGCTCGACTGGAAAGATTGATATTTGCCCCGCCATGGCCGAATTGACCATCTACACTGCATCGAGATCCCTACAAGGACCGGAAGTGCGAGCCAAATTCGATTCCACCTTTGCGGATTTGTATCACGACCTGGACATGGGATTTTCGCCCATCAACTTTATGCTGTCCTGGTTTCCGCTCCCTCACAACCGCAAGCGAGACATTGCCCAGAAGAAAATGGCCGATACGTACATGGAAATTATCAAAGCACGTCGCGCTGCAGGTGGTAAACGAGAGAAGGGTGACGAGGATATGATCTGGAACCTGATGGGCTGTGTCTACAAGGACGGCACACCGGTCCCTGATCAGGAGGTTGCTCATATGATGATTGCTTTGTTGATGGCCGGACAGCATTCATCTTCTAGCACGTCGGCTTGGATCCTCTTGAGATTGGCCACACGACCAGATATCCAGGAAGAACTGCTGGAGGAACAGAGGCGCGTGTTGGGCAAGGACTTGCCTCCGCTCACATACGAAAGCCTTCAGAAGCTTACTTTAAATGCTCAGGTCGTCAAAGAGACCTTGAGACTCCACGCCCCCATTCACAGTATCCTGCGCAAAGTCAAATCGCCGATGGCCATTATTGGAAATACGCCCACGACGACCAAGACATATAGCATCCCCACGACTCACACACTCATGTCCGCACCTGGGGTGACCTCTCGAGAATCTGAATTCTTCCCTGAGCCCATGAAATGGGAGCCGCACCGCTGGGACGAGGGTCACGAGTTGGCGTATACCGGCCTCGGAGTCCAGGAAGAGTTTGAAGATTATGGGTACGGCATGATCAGCAAAGGTGCCTCGTCACCTTATCTGCCCTTTGGTGCTGGACGACATCGGTGTATCGGTGAACAATTTGCCTACGTTCAGCTTGGAACGGTGCTGGCCACCATGGTGAGACTGGTCAAATTCAAGCAAATCGACGGCAAGACCTTGGTGCCCACAGACTTTTCGAGTTTGTTCAGTCGGCCAATGGCGCCGGCTGTCGTTGAATTTGAAAAGAGAACGGTCGAGAAAGAAAAGAGCTAATAGACTTCAAAGACCTGTACATAGCCAAATACCAAGCTCATTAATTGATAGAGGAAATACGAGTACGGAGCGCGGGAGTGTTTGACCCTGTGATCCACGACGCGGTGGAATACGATTATCCACTCGGTATGTCGTGAGGCCGGTTCCGAGTCGGGGATGGCGATACAGAGTGAAAAGAGATTGGACGCCCACAAAGCACCAAGCCAGATCATTGCTCCGAATCCGATGCAAGGATGTCGATGTCGAGTAGCGTGATCCAGTTATCTAGACTCGCTAGACTCCCGCTTCGATTGACTGGTGCCTGGCGCAAGTTTCGTATCCTGGCCCAGATGAAAAGCGATTGAATCATTAAGATGCTCTTTGGGCAGTTTCGAGTCAATTCACTGAAGAACCACCTGCTCAATCTTCGCTTAAACACGGCCACTCATTCGCCCATTCATACCTCTAGCGCAGCTGAGTTCAGAATCTAAGCCTGGTTCAGCTAGCGTGGCGGAGTTTTAGTGCATTCTGCTTAGTGTGAAAATCGGCGGGTCAACGCCCGGGAATTCTTCTTCACAGATTGCTTGCGCTTTGTTCGTTCGTCGCAAATTGTCCCCAAAAAGCGAAACTTGATATCGCCTGTATATATATTCCCTGGCGCATACCCACACACCCGCGCACAGAATGCCTTTCTGTATAGAATTTCTCCCTGCCCTTTGTTGGTTCAGGGTCATTTCTTTCTTCGCCCGCGGACCTTGCGGATGCTTTGAATTCTCAGGTCCTGTTGACTAGAATATATTTCACACCTCACCTTGCAACGGTATTTTTGGTTTGCTAAAGCAGATATTTCCACTTTCTGCACAGATACTACTTTTCTCCTAACTCTCCATCCTATTTTTAATCGCCAACAATCGCATCTCTCTACCGCCGGAGCATCGGACACGGAGCGTCGAATCCCAAATCCCTGTGCTCCTCCAACGTTTTCTTAATCCAAGATCGGCCGCCGATTGCACAGCCTTGAGGACTCCACCCGAATATTTCCCCCCTTCAGCCTTGTGTGCCCTCTTGGACCCTTCTGCACGCAATCTGACACGCGGAGACCGTTCCGGACTATCCACCGGACGGACAAAAAAAGCTTACCCGATGGGCCTATTCAGTAAGAAGAAGGCACTTGCAGGAGGCTTGGAGGTACCGACCAGTAACTCCAATGCGAAGTCGGAGACTACAACAGTAGTACCCAGTCAAAATGTATCGGATACGGAATCGTTGAAGAACAGTCGCGAGGTCGAGACCACGGTATTGGATGAGAAGGAGGAGAAGGAGCTCTCCGCAGAACACAACACCACCGCTACTGCGCAGACCCCGGATAATGATACCAGCACCGTGATTCCGTCAGACCGAGCAGCATCATCCCTGTCGCCAGAAACAGAAGAAGCAGCAAAGGCAGAACAGAATGTCGAGATCCACAGAACGCGAACACAGTCCAGCAGCATTGTGGCCCCGCCTGGTGCTGATGACGACGATATCGTGTACCCAAGTGGAATGAAGTTGGCGGTCATAACACTGGCTCTTTGTCTGAGTGTCTTCTTGGTCGCACTTGACAACACGATTATTGCGACGGCTATTCCGAAAATCACCGATCATTTCAACTCGCTGGGTGATATCGGTTGGTATGCCTCGGCTTACCTGCTGACCACTGCGGCTCTTCAGTTGTTCTTTGGCAAGTGGGTATTTCAACGTCTAGGTCATTGTCTTGTCGATGCTAAATGATTCCGCAGGCTTTACACGTTCTACTCCATCAAAACGGTCTATCTCGTCTCCATCATCATCTTCGAGGTAGGCTCGGCAATATGTGGAGGCGCACCAACCTCGAACGCTTTGATTGTCGGTCGAGCTATTGCCGGTGTGGGCTCAGCAGGCATCTTTTGCGGAGCTCTGGTCATCATCGCCTATACAGTGCCGATGGTTAAGCGGCCGGTGTACACCGGCATCATCGGAGCCATGTATGGCATCGCTTCGATCGCCGGACCCTTACTTGGAGGTGCCTTTACAGACGGCCCAGGCTGGAGGTGGTGCTTCTTTATCAATCTCCCTCTTGGAGCTGTGACACTGGTGGTCATCTTTTTGTTCTTTCACTCCCCAGCTCGCAAGGCCGAAGCTAAAGTCAGCTGGCGTGAACGTCTATATCAACTGGATCTTGGCGGCACCTCACTCTTCGTGATCACCATCATTGTTTGTCTGCTGGCTCTACAATGGGGCGGAAGTACCTACGCCTGGTCGAACTGGCGCATCGTTCTGTGCCTCACGCTGTTCGGGGTCCTGACAATCGCCTTCTTGATTGTTCAATTCTACATGAAGGAGTTCGCAACCGTCCCTTTCAAGATCATCTCTCAACGAAGCGTCGCATCAGCAGCGTGGTTCGCATTCGCGCTCGGGGGTGCGTTTTTCGTTCTGGTTTATTGGGTCCCTATTTGGTTTCAGGCCATCAAAGGGGCTTCAGCTTTCAAGTCCGGGATCATGTGTTTACCTATGGTCCTATCACTTGTGATCGCGAACATTATAACAGGAATCGGCACCACCGCGATCGGATACTATACGCCCTTTTACTACGCCAGCGTGGTCCTCTCAGCGATCGGAGCGGGTCTACTCACCACGTTCGAAATCACGACCAACCACGACAAATGGATTGGCTACCAGGTCATCTACGGCTTCGGTGTGGGATTCGGCATGCAACAGGCCCTCATCACCGTACAGGCTGTATTACCATTGAAAGACGTGCCCACGGGCACCGCCCTCGTCATGTTCATGCAGACTTTTGGCGGCGCATTATTCTCCTCCGTCGCTCAGAACATCTTCAACAACCGCTTGATCTCCGAGATTCCCAAGTTTGCGCCCAACGTCAACCCGCAGATCATTCTGCACGTGGGCGCCACGTCGTTGAAGGACCAGGTCGCCCCCGCTTCCCTGCCAGGCGTGCAGCACGCGTACAACGCAGCGCTGACGCAGACTTGGTATATCGCCGTAGCCATGGCGTGTCTGCAAGTCATTGGCGCTGTGTTTGTCGAGTGGAAGAGCGTCAAGGGCATGAAGCCTGGTGGCATTGCTGCATAGAGCGTCCACTCTCCAGGCAAATGTGTGCGTGGCATCTTTTTAGCATATTGTGAGCGTTTTTCTTTGGCGAAACATAATCATCTCTTGTATACGGGCGTTCATAGGTGTTCGCTAGATCCCAGCCAGCGATCGCGATCAGGTTATTTAGAAAAAAGGAGGCGTTTTCTATACATGATTTGTGCATATCAACTCGGAGATATTTCGATCGGGGCGATCAGACCGTGGGATCTGGTCCAGATCTGGATCGTGGAAATAACGAAAAAGCTTGCACGGCCGAAGAAAGGAGGAAAGGGCCCATCCCGCTACTCCATCATTATACGTGTAGAAAACCTTGGAATTGGATGAATAGATTCTTCTATTTCTACTTCGAGGTTCACATCTCGACTCAAGAATGAGAAAAAAATAATCGAAGAATTCCAGAATTGTCTAGGTTCTCTCTTCTTGTGGCCTCTTTCCTCGCGGGTAGAAAGGGTTGTTGATATCTAGTGCAAGTGAGGTGAAGTAGGCGAGTTCGAGGCAGTGAAGGTGAAACGTGCCACTATACATCCGTCCACTACACGCACCCTTGGGATCTCCCCAGTCCCAGTGAGCCACAGTTTGACGGGCGCATGCATGATCGTCCGACCTCTCTCCGTTCTTCCCAGAAAATAAGAGTGGTTGCTCAGACCAACACGGACGCCCGCCGTCGCCTTCTGAACGACCAAGTTGAGCAAACTTCTCCAATCTAGAGCAAAAGACAGCGGCGATGACTCGCTCAGGCTGGTCGACGCCAGCTTTAAAGTGTGTAGAAGGACGAGTTGAAGGGTGCGTGGCTGGCTCACGGCAGGCCTGAGGAGAGCGCGGCTCAGGCTGATGATGATGCTCTCACGTTGGATGCGAGCGAGGCTACGGCTGACATGTTTGAAAATCCTGAGGCTGTTACGCTTGGTCAGGAGGGGAGGAAGAGTGGGTCTGTGTTTTTGAGAGAAGAAAGGTCTGCGAAGGGAACTGAAGTGTTGAAGGAGGGGACAACTTTCTGGGGGAAATACAGGATGGTGACACGATCAGGAAGGCAGGGATATGTTCATGCTATTTCAACTCATTACAGCCCCATATATGTCATCGAAAATCCGTCTTACGCTCCGATCTATGCAAAAACATGCATTTCGACGTCGGAATCTCGAAATGAGCACTTTCCATTTCCACATTTGGACCTGAGCGGGGCCTGAGCGCGAGCTGAGCCATGCCGCTTCAGCCTAAGCAAAGGATTAATCGTGTCTATATCCGGGCCAGGGGCCCTGTTACCGGCACCCGCATATGATTGCCAATTTGCCTCCTCTACGACGGTATGCTACGGGATTCCTAGCCAATATGGTGTATTTTGTTCATATGGACAAGGATCAGCTGGATAAATTGTAGACCATGGGGCTGAGGGATGGCCACCAGAAGATACAGAGGAGGGCTGTGATCTAGTAGTAGACCAAGAAGTGATGGTATGTGGATTCCCCTCATGGTAGATGATCTCTTCACTTTACTGTCGAGTGCTCATCCAACTTCCTGTCTATTTTTTTGAATCGGCCTTGCGCGGAAAGCATGCATCAGGACGGAAATCGAGAGAGCGTTTGAACTAGCCAAGGAAGTCGACCAAGTCATCCTCTGTGCCGGCCTCAACAAAGATTGGGAATCTGAAGGATATGGCCACTCACATATTGATAGCACTGGTGGTTCCAAGCTTTCTCGAAATTCACAAACACGACTCAACATAAGACAGATATTCAACTTTCCAATTCCAACCCGAATTGTGAGGCAGCATTCAAGTGTCGTCTCCTTGTCTCTGTTGAGAGGAGACATGGCTACTATCCCATCGTGGCCGTAGGCGGAGGGAGTGTCAACCAAGGGTGTCGGTTCTACGTATTCATCTCATTTCAAGCAGTAGTTACTCAAAAATACAACTGCACCAACGCTCGCCAGATTCTACAAGGAATTCGGTGACAGTGTCAGCCATCAGAGGTACTGTAGGAATCAGAAGCGACTTCTTTTTTTCTCTCCCCCCAGCTAGTGGAGGTTCTCACCACCACTACAATCGAAGATCTGGCCCGTGAAGAAAGCTGCCTCAGGACTTGCGATGAAAGAGAACGCATGGGCAATATCCCAGGGATGGCCTCTTCTCTTGATAATCTGTTTAGCAACAACAAGATCAAACAACTCAGAAGACCCTTCGTGTAACAATACACCAGCCGTCTCAATTAGCCCTGGGAGGACTGTATTGACAGTAATTCCGGGCCCAGCTTCAACAGCAGTGGCACGGACAAGTCCAATGATGCCACCTTTGGAAGCAACGTAAGGAGTCATTCCGGGTTGGGGGCTTCCAAAACTCGCCGATGATGTGTGGATAATGCGTCCATACCCAGCTTTCTGCATATGCGGTAGAATCGCACGGGTTAGGTAGAAGGAGCCATTGAGGTTGATTGATATTGTACGGTGGTACATATCTGTTGGGCAGCCTACTAATGGATGAAATGGATATATGCCGGCGACGTTGATGAGGGCGTCGACTTTGTGATACTTCTTGATCGTTTCCTCGATCGCGGTATCGACAGACTGTTCATTGCTGACATCACAGACTTGGATGTCTGCTTTGTATCCAGCGGCTTGGATCGAGGCCTGACAGTTTTGCAGTTTCTCCATGTCGATGTCCAACATCATGACCTGGGCTCCTTGTTGCGCGAAAACGTGAGCAGTTACCTCTCCAATGCCAGACCCTGATCCAGTGATCACAACCACATAGTCTGCGTACTTGTCAGGATATATTCTGATCGGAGGTACTCGAGCCCCATTCTCATGCTGGATCTGAATCATTGACCAAGCTGAGCAGTGTCGGTACGGAAATTGTACAAGTTGCACAGCACCCAGGGATCCGCCAAAGCTCACGTTTCAGCGAACCAAGTGTCACTGAAAAACCACGACTGTTATTGCACAAACATAAGCCTGTAAAAGACGACGAGATTGACTGCTCGATGAAAGTCGGAACGGCAAGACCATTTAACCACATCAAGGGCCAGCTCGCGAGATGTAACTCCCGTAAAGTAGACATCGAAACCAGGGTACATTCAACGAACAATCAGATCAGTTACCTAAAACCTGGACACGATGGTTCCTGAGAAAATCTGCAACGAGGGGCCGGGGCCGTCGAGGGGCGGAGAAGAAGAGGTGCGGGATGCGTTGACTGAGGAGAGATCGGAACAAAACGAACTTTCTGCACCCCGGTTTCGAGCCTTTGCCTGGCCCGGCATTTTGATACCAAGACACTAATTGCTTCGGCTAAAACAAATCATGCAAGGTCAATGTGAGGTTGTCATTGATCCCGCACCACCTCCGCCTTTACCACTTCTTCCCCCCCTTCTTTCGAAGCTCGGTTACCACGAGAAGCACAATCTTGTTTCAGCAGGTGACTTTTCCACAGTTTCTTTTGCCTATCTTAGAACTAGAAGTCTCGCTTCTTATCAATCTCCCAGCAGAAAATTGATCCGGCATTGTCACGGACCTTGCAGGAACAAACCTGGGAGTCCTTCCACCGACCACTACTCCAGATAATGGAATTCTTGCTTGATTGCTCATGTAGCTTCTGTGGAGCCGTGTTTGGGCGTCGTGAGCATCTCAGGCGTCATCTCATGATACATGGAAAAATCAAGCCTTTTCGGTGCACACAATGTTCCCGCAGCTTCCCTAGACAGTGAGTGAATCCTTCCCTACATGGGATGTCTAACATGAAACCAGGTCCTTTGGTGAGTAATCCTGATAAGGCTGACCGACTGGTTTTTCGTATAGGGATGCTTTGGTACGTCATCGCAAAACGGTCCATCGAGCTCAGGCTGAAGATAACCGAACCCAAATTGCCCGTCTCCGTAAACGCATACAGTCTGCGTGCCAGGAATGTCGTCGGCAGAAACAACGCTGCGATGGCCACAATCCGTGTGGCCGCTGTCAACTTCGCGGCAACGCTTGCACTTATTCCAAACCTGAGGCACCCTCGTTCTTTCATGAGACTGCCCCGCTCTCGTCCATGAGCCTGTCTCTTCCTAGCGATGAAGAGGGAAGCTCAGCGTCATTGCTTGATGAGTGCATCTCTGCTCCTCTGCAGGTATCCTCTCCGACAGGTATGGCTTGCCTGATGCTCCTCACTCTGATCAACTTCTGGCTAATGTCTTCTTCTAGAGCTGGTGGAGGATGGATTTGCTTTGGACCACCTCGCCTTTTCACAGGACACTTCGTTTGGAAGCCCTTTGGACTTGCCTCGGTCGTTCTTGAGCGCTTCTGTCAGTACCAGGCGTCCACTGAGCCGAGACCCGGCCATCGACTTAGAATTGTCATCGGCCCATGTAGACAACAGGTATTCTGTAACAGCAACTTCAACGGATCGTCACCACGACCTTCTCATATGCCATAACGCAGATGAATCTATCTACACAGGCGCAAACCAGGTGCCATTGCCGGCCACATGTCTTCTACGGACGAGATACGATGGGCTGCACTCAAGTTTGGGCGAAGTTGTCGGCCATGACGCGGATTTTGCCACCAGAGTATCCTTGCCTACCAAAGAATTGTTGAATGAGTTCATTGAGGCGTACTTTGTGAACTTTTCTCCCCTCTTTCTCATACTTTCAACATCCAGCTTCATTGCAGATGCAGAGCACTATTTGTTGGTCTTATGTGTCTGTACAATTGGTGCCTCGTTTCTTGCGGACACGAAGCTACAAACGCTATACTTACTGCGCTCACTCCTAAGGAAGGGCCTAGACAGCCTTGCAAGTAGAACCGAGCGTTGGTGTTATCATATCGACAAGCTAACTTGTGGACTAGGCTGGAAGGGAGACCACTCTTGCTCTCGAAGTTTGGTATCAGCAAGTCAATTTCTTATCACACGTTATCTTCAGTTGCAGCGAAGCCTTCGAATTACTGGACTATGCGCAGAAATCAAAGGGTTTATTTGTCATATCTCAGGAGCAGCGTTTACGGAACTTGGATGGTGCAAGCCTCAAGGAGGATGTAACGATCTGGATGCAAACTAAAGAGGAATTGGACGCTTGGAGAAAGAAGGAATCAATCAAGAGAACGGCACTTGCGGCTTGGGTGAGTTGCAGTACCGGACTGATCTCTCATATCAACTAACATATTTACAGGCAATTGACACGCAGGGGTCACCTCTTTATGACTTGCCAGCTCTGGTGTTCTCGGGTACGCGCCAACTGCCTCTTCCAGCTCCGGAAGGTCTATGGGAAGCGGCGACAGTAGAAGACTGGAACATACAGCGAGTGAAGCAAGGTACGAGTACGACCCCATATTCTTCCATGCAGTGCTTAAGCAGAGCCACAGGTATAGATTCAAAGGTGCGGAGCCTCGATGACTTGGTCGAAGGATTGTATGGAGATGGCGAAATTCCCGAAACTCTTGGTGGCTTCTCGAGGCTGCTGACCATGCTGGCCGTTTCTGAACATATTCGCGAGTATATCCGAGCTGCCGACAAGTTTCGAAGTCTTCAAACTAAAAGAGATCAACACTCCCGTTTGGAATGGACACACCTTCTTTCCAAGTGTCACGAACGACTAAGCCAGACACCGTGCCCTGAGAAGAATTGGCTTCTCCATAAAGAACTCATCTCACATTCATACCATTGCACCATGATGTCCATTCAAGTCACAATTACAGACCTCTACACTTTTGTAGGGTATAAGGCTAACTATCAAGAAGCTAATGGGACAAGGCATCGTCTCGCGACCTGGATGTTGGAACAGCCAGATAGCATCCAGGTTGCGTTGTTTCATGCTATTCAGATTCTTGTACAGATGCGGAAAAGAAGATCAAAAAGTCCTCATGCCGCGTTGGTGCTATGCTTTGCGATTCTAACGATATGGGCTTACGTCGAGCTGAAAATCGAGCCACTTGAAATGGAGCTCGGTCGGTGTTTGGAATGTAAGAATAGTATATTTGCCAGTCTGGACCACTGTTGTTTGAAACCCATCATTGGACCCGAGTTATCGGACTTCGAGTTGGGCTTGATAGAAGGTTCTGTGCCCGTGGCTCGGCTTATTCGTGAGAGCTGCGAGCTTCTGCACACGAAGCCGTTTTGGCAGCTAAGTCATGGCGTGGCATCTGCTATCACTTACTGTTACCAGAGCATGACCTGGTCAAGAAGCGGTATGGGAAATCCCCCATCAACAACAGGCTTACAGTAGACTTTGTTCGGAGTTTTCACCGTCCAATTTGAATCGACAGGCAAACAAAGCAGAAAATAGACCCAAGAAAGCACGACACATGTTTTTACAGGGTGTCTGGGATGTGCTTGGATATTACGCCATTTTGTTTGCATTTCATAGATCCGGGCTAGGAACAGATCATGGGCCTTATTTACTGTCCTTCACCTATTCCACTGATATCATCTTAGGGCCACAGCGTAATCCCTTATGCCTCAATGAAGCATTCATGTCTTCAAATGAGTGGGACCAGGTAGATCTGGAAAAACAGGCTGACGGTCAAGGGCGAACTGGAGTATTTATCAGCACATTGAAGGGCCGCAAGAAGATTACAACCTACCCTGATGTCCTTGCTCATATCCATTATCAATGCATCTTCCCCAAACAAAACAAAGGATGTATGTAGGTCTACGTGTGCTTTTGCGTTAGCCTCAAAGCTATGCTGACTTCTCCTAAAAATCGGCACCGAAGCACGATCTTTGAGAGAAATCTTGTACACCAGGCAATATTGCGGCATGGCCGAACCTCCAAAGTATGAACTAAGATCAAACTTGTCGGATTTGGTGCCGATGTTGGCTACCACTCGCCAGACATCATCGTGGCAATGCTGCTCAAGAGCGTCGATGAGAAGAGGAGTAAGCGTTGCCTCTAGCTGCTGTCCTTCTATCTCATACCTGGGACTGGAGATGAAGTATAGAGCAACAGTTGCATTTCTCTCCTCCAAGCCGAGATTGACTTGCTGAGATGCCAGCCTGGTGGAAATCTCCAAGAGTTTTTCGTGCGCCATTAGCACAATATTGGTTTCGTAGTCGGCAAAGAGAGCACCGTCCGGCCCAACTTTTTGCTGAACATAGCTGGACGAGAAGCAACGGAGCACATGGTCCCAATCCCTGAAGAAGAGTTCTGTCACATCATCACGGCCATGCCAATGTTGGTTAGCGTTCATAGGTCCGTCCTGTCGTGCTCCAAACACTGAGTCAAACACTTGCGTCTGGAAATACTTGCTATCATTGCACGGAGTAGGTTAGTCCAATCTTCAATTGTCATGATATTTGTCCTCTTACTGCGGCTTTTCATCTTTGTTCTCGCTTCCGTCGGTAATGGCGCCATGAATGCAAAAGCGGTAGTCTAAATACTCCTTGCGCGTCAGGTTTGGCTTCCTGCGGATGGCAACTATTTGTTTTACTTGCGATTCGGAAGACATGATGAGACCGAGTTCTCTGCACACAGGTGCTCTCTATTGTATCGAGCTTCCTTTATGTAGACAAATGCCATCGAATGCAAACTGGATCTTTGCTTCGCTTGACACATTAGCCGTCACAGTTATGGAGGACCTCCACAACATCTACAAGCAAAAGAGAAGAATATGAGTGGCGGGTGTCGGATGAGTCCGCCCCTCGTGTCTCCTTCCTCCAGTGTCAGCTAACTGTGATGTAGAAGTTGTGTCAATGATGATGTTGGAGAGTCTAATCATGGGACGTTTCGTGTCAAATGGGTCAATTCCAGACGACCAGACATTGATGGAAGGTTTCTTTTTCCCTTCTCAGGCTTCCGAACGGGGCGGCGAGAGAAAATGAAGGGGCATGGTCCGTAATACATACATAGTGTGGAGAAATGCAAAGTAATTGGCACAGTAATGTCGTCCGGGCCGCTAATTTGATCTTTACAGAGAAAGGCACTGTGGAGCCGGGAAGGAGAAAGGCAGAGCTTTTACGTGTTTATTACCTGTGTCGGACCGTCTCAGACTTGCATTCTGCAACATTGCCAATGCCACAGTTTTGCAGCCCTCTGTCCTTTAATCCACCAGCACTACGCTCTCGAAGCCGCCCCTTCCTTCCGCCCCTCTTCGGGAACGGAGTGGGGTCACCTACTCGCTTTCATCAATCTGCGAGGCTGCATATTTACCCCAAGATATCAATCTCGGGAAGCTAATTGTTTTGTCAGAAGTCTCCTACGATTGGCTCGAATGCTTAAGACTGCTGTTGTCCAAAATGAATCATCTAAAACATATCAAGACTGTCCCAGACGACTATAAAAGGATAATGCGTTGATTTGGGGGCAAGATGGTGCACTGGTATGATGTCTGTTTTGCACTCCAAAGACTCTGTACAGTCAAGGTTGGGTCTACTTGCTATCTGGATTGAGAGGCCTCATAAGACTGTGCGAATTGCCAGGACACCATGGCTGTCGAAGCTGCTCCCTATGCACCGAGGACGGTTCTCGAGACTCTTCTCAGTGAGCTACCAACATCGGAATTCTCCGATTCCTTGGTTAAACTTGACGACAAGACAGCCGCGACTTTGGTCCAACAACTTCCCGGCCTAAATGAGAGCATTCTCGTCGCGAAACCAATCTGGCGTGATAGCTTTGCGCTCACGGGATCTTTGAGGACATTCTATACATCCGCATCAATCATGACAGTCTGGCCGTCAACATGTGCAAGCCGAGACGCCAAGGACTTTGCCTTTGTTCCGGGTCGGATTAAACCTGTACAAATAGGTCAGAATCAGTGGGTCGACATGCAGTTTACCTTCAAAGTGCAAGCATCTCCTTCCGCATACTGTCGAGGAATCCTGTCCTTGATCTGCGATAAACAAGGCACATGGAAGATATGGCTGATCCGCACCGTTCTCGACCGGTTGGAAGGCACTCCAAGTGTTGATGAACTTACCTGGATTGAGTCGGGAAAGGATGCTTCAGTCAGATCAGTAAATGCTATCCAGCGCGATTACGGTGCCAATGGTGTCGATACCTCCGAGCATTCACCATCCAAAATATATGATTGTGTCATTGTGGGCGCTGGTCAAGCAGGGTTGAGCTCTGCAGGCCGTCTCGAAGCGTTGGGTATCTCCTCTTATGCCATTCTCGACCGGAATGATAAAATTGGTGACAACTGGATGAATCGATATGACTCGGCCAGACTCCATACGTCACGCGAGTTCAGCCACTTACCTTTCGATCGAACCTTCTCTGGCTACCAAGAGTTCTTGACGAAATATGATCTTGCCAAAGGGTACCAGGATTGGGCGCGCAGAGCCGGAATCGAATCCAAAATCTGGTTGGGTACCAATCTGGAATCCGGTTCATGGGATGAGCAAGGCAAGACCTGGACTCTTCAAACGAAGCGCGGTGAAACAAAGTCCATCCAGGCTCGAAATATTATCATGGCCGTCGGTGGTGGTGGTCAAACTCCAAACATGCCCAATCTACCAGGTCAGGCCGATTTTCAAGGCACAGTCCTGCATTCCGCGGACTATAAATCCCCAGGTCTCTGGAAAGGAAAGGCCGCCATTGTAGTAGGAACAGCCAACACAGCCCATGATGTGGCCAAGGATATGGTTGAAGCGGGCTTATCGTCTATCACCATGATTCAACGAGCACGCACCTATGTCATACCCGCAGAGTACTACAAAACCTTCAGTGATGTCTCATACAATACGAATGTACCGACGTCAGAAGCCGATTTTGAGTCTTTTTCGGCACCCTATGCTGTTACCCGACTGATAACCAATGGAGTCTTACACCATATGGCAAGCCTAGAGCCCGCCCGATTCGACGCTTTGGAGGACGTCGGCTTTCGAGTTGAACGATATGGCGACATTTGGTATCAAATTTGTGAGAAAGCAGGTGGTCATTATATGGATGTCGGATGCTCTGAAATGATATCCAAAGGATTAGTGAGTTGACAACGAGCACTTGTTCGGTCGGCCCAGGCCAGAGTTCATTAACATGCATAATTCTCGACCAGATCAAGATAAAGTCAGACGCTCTACCAACACATTACACTCGAACAGGCCTGGCCTTTAGTGATGGAACTGAGATAGCAGCCGACTTGATCGTCTTTTGTACAGGTTTTGTAGGCAACGCAAAGGCAGACGTTGTCCAAATTTTTGGCAAAGACGTCGCGTCAAAGGTCGAGGACTATTGGGGTCTGAATGATGAGGGAGAAATCAGGGGCGCTTTCAAACCATCTGGACGTAAGTTCTTTTTTTACAGTTCTTCTCGTCTTACTGCAGTGTATGCCCAAGACTAACAGTTGTGGCTCGAATAGATCCAGCATTATGGTATATTGGTGGTACAATTGGCCATGCTAGATACTTATCGAGATTCGTCGCACTGCAAATCAAGGCGTCGCTGATGGGGACCCCATTGCCTCAATACAGGTAAGAAAAGGAATGTGAGAGTGTCCAGGCAATCATGCCACATTGCCTGGTGAGCCGAAGACTAGAGAATGCTTCGAGAATGAAAGTGGCATAGTGTGAACCTCATGTACAAATGCATAATGCGAGTACGTATTGGAAATATCTCGTGAAGGCTGAAGGTAGAATAGACGCTTAGACGAACGGCAAGCAGGCCATTTAGCCGCTGTATTCGCCGTCGAGACGTTAATGGGCTCCACAAGGTGCGATATCTGCTAGCGAACGTTCCAAGCTCCACCCACCTTCGTTGTCCTTCGTGCAGGTCGCCGGACACTATTTCACTTGGGATGATATATTAATTACTCTTTCACTCTGGTCTAAACTTCTGCTATGTCTCCTGAAATCACCCACTTAAGAGGTCTATCAAGAAATCCGTTTAGATTTGGCAGCGAAAAAACTCGCAATTCTGTGACCTCCAGGGGCGGAACCATATTGCCAAGTCCCGAATCTCAGGAACCGAGGTCTCCGAGTCCCGTCCCCAGATGCCGGGGTTTCTGTTCACCCACATCAACTCCGCAACCAGAGATCCTTCGCCTCGGGGAACAAAAGTTGGGGAAAGGGGCCAGGGTTGAGATTTGCAAGATCTCTGATCACGATCAATTGAGTCTGACCATGTCAGTATTGCTGCATACCACAACCTTGATGGGCCTATGAATTCCACCATGTCAACTACTGTAGAACACCGCTGCCACGTATGCCCGAAGGTATTCAAACGACGCGTACACCTGAAACGGCACGCCGAGAGCCACATATTGAGCCGTCCGCATCGTTGCTACTTGTGCCAAGGCAAGTTTTCACGTGCCGACGTGCTCAAACGACATCTACGAATATGCAGCGGGTCTGTTGTTTCAGCACCCACGAAAAGACGTGCATGTGATCAGTGTGTGCGTCTAAAGAAAGCTTGCGACTTGCAAACCCCTTGCGGAAATTGCATCAAGAAGCAAAAGACATGCCAGTACTTCGTCGGTGCTTACCAGGAAAGTACCATGACTATTGTCCAAGAAGTTGATGACGCATTCTCAAGTCTTGAAGACGTGCCTGGGTCTCATAATCTGGGATCAGTCTATTCCACTGGCCCCGAAGAACTTGTGTGGGAAGATATAGAACTCGACACTTTCATTGATCTCTCGAACCCGAATCCGTTTGATTATACCAAAACACACGGGAAGGAATTAGATGACGTGTTAAACCTGCTAGGAGGATCCGCTGCCAGCCATGGCCCTCGTCAGTGTTTCAATTTTCTCGATACTTTTACCAGGAGTCCTGGCTTCTTCCACTCATTTGACTGTGGCACTCATCATGATAGAGAAGAGGCCGCCAGGATTGGCCTTGAGGCTCAGAAAGGACCTACTGTACAGGCTTCGGATTCCTTGGAGCTCTATATATCTGACTTGCAGAATGCACAACCCATGCCTCATTCTTTTGCCGAAATGCCGGAATGGTCAATGTCAACCATATGTAACTCTGGCAGAGCCGCTATCCCTACTATGATGATGGCACAGCCGTGTACACTCTACTGGGCAACTCACGAAATTGTTCTGCTGATCAAGGAAGTTGTGACGGTGAAGCCACGCAACAGTCCAGTCGAACATTGTTGGTCATCAGTCTTGGAGACTTTGTGTATCCAATTCTTCTCCCCAGCGAATTTACTGAAGTTTGTGCACCTATACTGGACCATCTGGCATCCTAATGTCAACTTTGTTCATCAGCCAACATTTGATCCAACAAGATGTAAGCCTACCCTTCTAGCTACTATGGCACTTATTGGTAGGTTGCTATGCCTGATCTTCCGTCATCGTGTGTACGCTTACCTTAGTAGGAGCGAGTCTTTCTCCCGACCCCGCAGATATCGAAAGTGCAAAATCCTTTTTCAACTGTGTCGAAGAAATGGTCTTTACTGATCCCGACTTCAGCAGCGATCATGTACCAACAGATGCAACCGGCCAAATGCTGGACCCTTCAGAGGACCGGTCTAAAATTCAAACCCTACAAGCAGCATACATGGTTTGCTTGTACCAGAACTGGGAAGGCACTGATAGCAGTAAGCGGCGCATCCGCCGGTACAGATTTAGCACGGTAGTTTCAGTAGGATCTCAAAACTTTCAATGTCATATTCTGAATGACTAATGGTGTTCACAGGCCGCCAGAGACATTGACATAGCCAAAGCTCGACATCTTCAATATGGAGGAGGTGGGAAGAGTTTCAAGTGGGAACAATTTGTGGCTCGAGAGGAGCTCATACGGTTGGTATTACCTCATTAACCATGCATAAAGACTCATCTGTTCTACAGGACCCTTCTCTGGATCTTTCTTCTCGACACGGCCTTTGTCATATTCAACAATCTCCCCCCAAGATTTGTGATCCAGGAAGCGACGATGCAGATGGCTTGTCCAGAGGCTTGTTTCCAGGCGAGCACCGAGGCTGATTGTTTTGAGCAGATTCAGCGTTGGATCGTAGCAGAACACCGTGGTGTAACAATGTATGTTCTGACTGCACTGGAAATGCTTCGTCAACCTTCGATTACACCCCTAAATAAACGCGTCCTTGGGTACCTGGGACCACTGAACCTCTTCGTATTGACATCCGGTATGCTTGTTTCTACTCCAAGCTTTGAACAATCGCTAATAAAACCTAAGCACTTCACTCTTTGATTTTTCAAGCCCAGCATGCCTTAGGGGACCCTCAGTTGACCTCTATCCAACATGCTCTCCACCATTGGAGAGAGGCCTGGCAAATCTACTGTAACGAATACTCGACTTGTCCACCGCATGCCATGGTAACCGACGAGAACATGACAATATTCAACATGGGCAATAGAATTGGGTTTGTGCGGCATGCGGCCGAGTACTGGCTGCTCGCCAAAATCATTGCAGATCGTCTGTTCATATGCAATTCGAACCAGCCTGGCTCCTCCCCTGCTATTCAGAGCGAGGCAAGTTCGGCCTTTAGTACTGGGACAGATTTTATGCGGCCCAAGTACGACCAAACTAGCATGCAGCAAGTGAATGACCTCATCTCGCTTTTCCAGCACATGCAATTCCAATAAAGAGGATTAGAAGGCTGCCGGTGGATCAATCAGTTGACGCACCCGTTTCAACTTCTCAACCAAATAAGTGCATTCATTGGCACGACTAGTCAGTATTCTCTATATGATGAACAAATAGGACATATCTTCCGAGCTACTCTCTAAACAGTCGTTTGCCCTGGTGAGGTATCTTTGTCCAATTACCAGACCTGAGACCTCCAACAACCCGCCCCCTCCTCCGACTCGTACCATTTCTACAAGCGCTGCATAGCGGATCCATTACCCTTGCTACTCTAGCTAACCATGCTCTATCTTCGTTCCGGAACAATGATCGACAAAGGTAACCTACATCGATTGAAAAGCTGTGCAATACTCAACATGGCTATCCATGAAAGAATAGACTATTTAAGTAGCCTTGTCGAGAATGACCTTCTCTCTCTCGCCCCGGTGTGTTCTCCAGAGCTCTTGAAGAGTTGGGCTATCTGAGCCCAAGCATATATCATGCTGCAACTATACGTTCTCGTTGGCCTTGCCGGGCTCGTTGCTGTCTTCTCCCGCGTCTTCCTCATCGGCCACAGGCCGAAACATTACCCACCTGGACCACCAACGCTACCAATCCTGGGAAACATACACCAGGTAATAATGATCTGATCCTCCATAAGCAGTCCAATTTCTAAGGACTTGTACCATGTCTAGTTACCGGCGCGTGATGCCCATCTTCAGTTTGAGAAGTGGGCTCGACAATATGGACCGATCTATAGCCTCATCTTGGGAACGAAGACATTGATCGTCCTGTCAAGCGATCAAGCAGTGAAAGATCTCTTGGACCGCCGAAGTAATCTCTACTCACACCGACAGGAGATGTACATCGGCCAAACGTTGTGTAGTGATGATCTGAGATTACTCATGATGGTATGATCCGGGCACTCAAACTCAAGACTTGAAACGCTGACCTCTGTCAGGGATATGGTCCGAAATGGCGCAGGGTATTCAACCGATATGACCGGTACGATTTTGTCCCTCAACTAACCCGAACATAGTACCGCAAGATGATCCACGGTCTCCTGAATGTATCGGCCGCAAAATCTTATGTCCCGTACCAGATGCTCGAGAACAAGCAGATGCTGCACCAACTCCTCACGGATCCGGATCATTTAATCCAACACATCCGTCGATATTCGAACGCACTGACCACAACCATGGTCTACGGCTGGCGGACACCAACCTATGAGGACGACAAGATGCAACAACTTTTTGATGGTTTCTCTAAGTTTGCCGAAATCAATCAAACGGGAACTGCGGCATTGATTGACTATTTCCCCTGGCTCCGTAAGCTGCCGGACTTTATCTCACCCACACAAGAGAAGGCCAAGGGGCTCCACAAGGTGGAGAAGGCGCTGTACTTAAGCCACTGGCTCACAGCTAAGAAGGCCGTACAAGAGGGTACCATCAACCCCTGCTTCTGCCTGGGTCTGGCGGACGCTCAAAAAGCAGAAGATTTCAGTGACGAACAGGCTGCCTACAATGCCGGAACGCTGTTAGAGGCCGGATCCGACACAACGTCCAGCACACTGTACGGATTTGTGCAGGCCATGGTGCTGTACCCAGATGTCCAAAAAAAGGCACAAGAAGAGATTGACCGCGTGGTTGGAGATTCAAGAATGCCTACGATGGAAGACGAGCCTGACTTACAATATATCCGGGGCTGCATTAAAGAGTCGCTAAGGTGGATGCCCACAACCATTCTCGGAGCAGTGCCACATGCAGTGACCCAGGACGACCAGTACATGGGCTACCTGATCCCCAAAGGCGCAGGGGTGATGAACAACGTGTGGGCAATCCATATGGACCCGAACCGTCATCCGGACCCACGACGTTTCGATCCTGACCGATACAAGGACGACTACCTTAGCCTGTATGACTCCGCTGCGAATCCAGACGCCTCGAAGCGTGATACGTTCACCTTTGGCGCAGGTCGCCGCATCTGCCCTGGCATCCATGTCGCCGAACGCAGCCTCTTTCTCGGCATGTCGCGCATGCTCTGGGCGTTTAACTTCGAACCAGCAGTGGATGATCAAGACCGCCAGAACCTGCCGGATCCGGATAAACTGACGCAAGGGTTTGTCTGTATGCCTGTTGAGTTCCCGTGCAAGATCACTGCAAGGTCCGAGGCCAGGGCCGAGAGGGTGAGGAAGGAGTGGGAAGATGCAGCAAGGGAGTGCTTAGATGAGGAGACGAAGCAATGGAAAATATCACCTGTAGAGAGATGGGCCTCGAAGTCATGATGTTCAACTAAACTATGCATATTGTTTTGGTATCCCTGGTAAGAGTATACCTACGCATTGCGAATTATCAAATATCAGACAATCATCCCGAGTCCTGTGTACTTTCTTGGCCAGTTAAATTAAAGTGCATCAACGGTGCAAAGTTCTGTGTTTCCAACAGGTTGTCTAATATATTTCCCTATCGCATCTGGTTGATTCACGTCTAGTTTATTCCTGCGTCGAATACTTCTTATGATAAGCGTCTCGAGACCCATGGTATGGCTGTGCGAGGCACGATCCTCATTCCCATGTCAATACTGCTTTGACAGTCTTTCCTGACTCCACATCCCGGATAGCTCTGGCGTACTCTGCCATTTTGTACCGCGTGATCATTTCCTCAAGAGGCAGTTTTCCTTCGGCATGTTGTTGGATCAAGTAAGGAATGAACTGTAGGTGCATCAAATTAGATCGTAAATCTCTTGCGTGTACGCGAGGAACCCCTGACGCAGGAAGGGGGCAGTCTCATTTGGGCTTACTTTGGCTGGCAAGCTGTCGCCCTCGCAGCAGCCCACATACTCCTTGCCAAACGTGAGCTGCTCCATAATATTGACCGGCACATCGATCCCGAATCCTGGCGCACCTACAGTGGCGGCCCTGCCTCTCGTACCCAGACAGTCGATCATCGATCTCACCACTCTCGGGCTGCCTGTACAATCCACGGCAAAGTCCGCACCATTGGGAGGGCACAATCGCCGAATCTCGCTAACTACGTCAATACCCGGCCCAGCCTGGATGCCATCAGTGGCTCCCAGGCGTTTGGCTAGGTCAAGCCGCCCGGGTTGGAGGTCAACAGCAATAATTTTCTTCGCACCTCGCATGCGTCCGGCCATGATCGAAGCCATGCCGACGGACCCGGCGCCAAAGACTACCAACGTACTCTGCGGTGTGACATTGAGGGTATTCAGCACGGCGCCTGCGCCTGTCTGGGTCCCGCAGCCGAGCGGCGCAAACAATGCCAAGTCCGTATTATCAGGCACTTTGACCACACACGACCGGTGGACAAGGCTACGTCGTGCAAACGAGCTCTGGCCGAAGAAGGAGCTGAAAATTCCTTGCTCATCTGACGGATTGGCTGAAGCTCCGTCGGTCGTGGCCTCCAGATACATTGCCCTCGACCCGTCCGGACGATGTCCTGGGAAATTGCGCTGGTTGAAGGTATAACAGTACGCTGGGTGGCCGGATGTGCACGGCGCACATGTCTCGCAGTGGGAGAAGGAGAGCAGGACGCGGTCACCTTCGCGAAAATCTCCAGCTAATAAGCCGGCTTCGAGGATGACTCCAGCACCTAGACAAGTTTAGTCAATAGATACGTATAGATGTTGAGAAGACGCTCGATTCGTCTTTGTCATATGACTGCTTCTGGTGCTGGAGTTGGAGCCACCTCGAAAACGACAGGCATCGCCGGAATGTAGTCAACTTACCTTCATGTCCCAAAACTGCGTTGGGAGAGCATGGTAACGTTCCATTCGCAAATGATAGGTCGGTATGACACAGTCCCGTGGCATGGATCTCGACCAGGACTTCATCCGGTTGTAGAGCCGCGAGGGTAATTTCCCTCAATTCGAATGGGGCGCCGACTTTGGGTAGTGTGAGTGCTGTCGTGGATTGCGACATGATGCTACGGAGGCCGAACGGATACAAGGTTCGCCACGTTTGCGAGATCGTGTGTTGTTGGTCCAACCATTCCCGTAGAGGTCATCGCCAACCCTTTTATTCGATCACGACACGTCTGCCGAGCCAACTCAAGAATCCCAGACCGGGCTTTAGAGGTTCTGGGAGGAAGTGATTGATTTTGATAGACGGAGCAAGGTGGGTGAATGGATCTCATGGCTGGCTGTGGGACATGGCGGAGGAGTGGGTGGGTTAGCAATACCGTTACTTGTTGCACCTTCATTTTCATGTCATCAAAACCTTGACTTGGAATCGGATGTGGGAGATCGGGACTACCCCTCATTGACACACTGCAAAATCTTCTGTGAGGTCCCGCCGTGGTTCCAGCCCAAGAAAGGCGGCACGTTACTTTCATGGACCAGATAGTGGCTAACAAGAGTTTTTGGGTTTCGTGGCAAGAGGTATGTAATCTCAGCCCTCCTGGAAAATCGGCCCTTTTCGCCAAATTGGAACACCAGTCGCCCTATGCGGACTCGTTTCTCACTTTTTTAGTTGGTCCAT
Organism: Cladophialophora exuberans; assembly: GCA_030068005.1. Classification (NCBI taxonomy): domain Eukaryota; kingdom Fungi; phylum Ascomycota; class Eurotiomycetes; order Chaetothyriales; family Herpotrichiellaceae; genus Cladophialophora; species Cladophialophora exuberans. The sequence goes on along the minus strand of JANSVK010000099.1, from coordinate 24,395 downwards.
CCACGGACATCTCTAGAAAGACTAGGTTCGTTACTCCATTTACATCAGTGATTCCCACAGCCCCGAGTTTCTCCCATTCAGTCATGAGCAGAATATAGACCCCCCTTGGCATGGGACGAACAGTAAATTACTCAGAGCGCCCGTGTTCCTTTGCCGAGCAACGTAGTGCTTTGCCGGAGAAACCTATATATTTGCCGGAGGCTGTATTCTGAAAGCCGAACCAGCCATCGTCCCTTTCCTTACTCTTCCAATGTATTGAACTGCTATTATTCTGACGGGCCAGTATATCCTACCCTCAAATAGCGTGAGGTAGCGTTCGCACGATACGGAGTGGATAATGGAGGTTGATTCTGGGCAAGGCTCCGAGGGCTTCGAATCGAGGAACTCAGCGATCGTTTCGGGGGGAGGGATCGTGCCCGTGTACATAGTCGAATTATCGGGATCTGGCGGTCCGAGTCTGATCTCGTTCATAACCATAATGATGAGGTTGTGGCTTCAATGTTCATCCCCGAAGACGCAATTAGTTTTGTGAGAAAAGTTCTGAGTAGAATGCGCGGATTGATGATTGAATCTTATATTACAGGAGAATATCGGGGCATAGAGTGCGACCCATCAGCTCGGACCCAACGTTTAACACGAGCGGTGCAGGTTTCATACCGCTCTCAGATTACCTTCGTGGATACGTGCGGGAACGGATTACGCACTGTTTATGAATTATTACAGTATCGAACTCTGCCTAACCGATGATTTAGAGAATGTTTCTTCCAGCCTTAGCCCGTTACGACCTGCCAGTACTATTAAGAGCGCCTCGATTCAAGGAGCCAGATCCCGGGTATTTCGCTGAAACTTCCGCAGCTCTCGATAATACCAATCCTGTCGTCCCTTCGGACTCCAGACCGTCAATCCTGTCTTTTCCTGCAAATACGCAGGCCACTCCTTCGCGAAGTATCCATCAATTTCCAGCTTTTGTAGGCCTCGGATCTCTGCCAATGCTCGAACAACCTCGACATCAGTTCCTCCTCCAAAATGCCCAAGTGTCGGCTCTGAATCCCAGGATATGTAGATTTGTCGTAGTCCGGTACCCTGAGCAGCTAGCTCACGGAAAAGCTTGCACCATGGTGGACCGGATGGTGGTCTGTAGAAGATATCGCCAGGTGGAAAAATTCCCCTCTCGTACACGGCATGAACAAAAATTCGAAGCTTAGCCAGGTGTTTGATGTTCCCTGTACCGATTTTCTCAAGCCATCCTAACGCAAAAGTCGGATCGCTGATCGTGAATTCATTCTCGGTGTAAAAGGCTGGCGAGACTTGACGCTGGATAGATCTAGGCTCCCAAATATGGATCGTCTGTTCGGCCATGATATGCGTCCCTTACAGCAAAGGGGGCTGGTTTCGGGAACAGCCGTAGCAGGGGAGCAGATATTAACACAGACAGGCGGGTTCCCGTGTTGATATGTAGACTCTTTTGCTGCTATTATATAGTACAGCACTACGGTCAGAAGGGAAGACAGCAGTCCTGGCTCAGAGCGGGGGGGAGCGCCGTAAAATCCGTGCTGCCCTTGAAGACGGGCAAGGAAGTCGTTGGATATAACCAGGATCAGTCAAGCCACGCGAGCGGGGTAGCAATCACAATCTTCATTTAGGCGCTGGGGGACACAAGCTGACGAGATGTACTTCTCACCCTGAGTATGCATATGCAGCCTTCTCAAATCTGTTGAACCTATCCAGCTGGCTCCCGTCCGGGTAACAGATTCGTCGGTTGGTCTAAAGGGCCATGGCACGAACTGATGGAGCATTCAGTTTTCACTAACGTCGGATCGTGCCATCCCCGAATAAGCTTGTGGCTTCGGAAATGCGGCAAAAATTGACGACGCTCAGTCTCTCTTCCACAGCGACTACCGCATGCATCTGACGAACAGTGCAGTTAACTGAGCAAATCTTGCATATCGCGCAATCCGTCGCCCGAAATAGACTACTCGGCCGCGGCAGTGAGGACTGTGTCGAGCTGAATCGGAGGGATTTGTATCCGAGCCAGCAGCTCTCAAATAAACAAAGAGTTTGGAACTGTGCACCTTATGACTTCCACTTACCTAGTCTGCAACCAATCCAGAGAGCTACCACTCGGTTTGCCCAGCACCCTTTTCGAGTCACCGAGCGGCACCCACATACGCGCTCGCGACAGAAACTCAGCTGCGCTAAACGGTCGTGCAAAAGATTCCAGGTTCCCCATAAATTCGCTTAGAAGCGAACGCGCGTGATGTGGCTGCCGTAGACACTGTAGTGCTGATTCATTTGCCGAAACGGTCATACCTGAATCGAGATGATCACTCCTTTCACATTTTGCCTGAAAATAGGAATTGCTTGACAAAGGATGACATTCAAGCTCTTGGATGACGAGAAAGGCGTCTTATCAGAATTCGAAAACATGAAAATGAAAAATAGAATGGGTGATCGGACCTTCCAGAGTTCAAAATACATGCACTTTGACAGCCATCCAGTCTACAGTAGGCGTAACTAAATGTGGCATCTACAGCTTGAACTTGAAGAGCCAACTCTTGATCCCGACGGACTGACCAGGCAAAGACCTTCACTGGGGAGTTTGGCATAGGTCAGTTTCAAGAGGAAAAGTCCAGCTTATTCCCGTTTCTTGTATTATTACTGGTGGATATCACATCGCATTAGCTTTCATCAAAGCGGCGCTGAATGTCTCGTCTCTGTTATTCCTGTACTCATGAGTCATGACGCTATACGCTCCTCCACATGGTGTTAATAGCAGTGCCACACCAAGGCATACGACTGGGTATTACTCAGAATTTCCAACGGACGAACGTCGATCCTCACAGCTCTAGAGGGAATCTTCTCCCATAGGACCCGCTGGACGTTGTTCTCTTGATCAAAGATCGTCCTATACGAAGCGATATCCGGGGATGTGTTGTGTATTGGCATCTTGTTACCGTGGCATCTCTCGTCCCCAGCTCTGACCAGCAAGCCTAGTTTGTTTTGGAGCCGTGAACCAGCGCAATCTGACCAGACGAGGGTAACTTTGAGAGTGCTATTGATCGGGACCCTGTTCAGGGTATGGATGAAGCTATCCTTCCACCCTTGATCGCGCTCAGTGAATGAACCTAGCTTGAAGTGGCGCTGGCTTGCCATGGCAATCGACTCCTGGAGGTCGACTCGGCCGAATCCTGAATCATCGCGAGGCAATGGGCTGCCCAGAGAGTTCGCGCCATTCACAAGAAGGGCCTTGATTAACGCAGCACTGGGATTTGGAACTAGGATTCCAAGGAGCACTTGACGAAGGACAGCCGCGCAGCCAGCGACAAGAGGACAAGCCATGCTCGTACCGCTCTTGTAAGCCCAGTATGGATTCGGGTACGGATATTTTGGCTGTCCCAAGTGCGCCGAATTGGCCGACAGGATAAAAGTACCAGGTGCTATGACGTCCGGCTTGATTCGGTCTTCTCGAGTCGGTCCGCGACTGCTGAAGGCGGCAACTGCGTCGATATCTGCAGCAATGACACGATCCCGAAACGGCGCCATTTCAAAGTCAGATCCATAGAGTCTGCCATAAGTGTAGTCAAGTTCGGGCCTATCATTCTCGCTGGCGCCAACCGTGATACAGTTCTTAGCCGCTGCTTCCGCTCCTATCTGTCTTCCATCGATGCGTCCAGTTTGGCGATCTTGAACCGCATCGTTCCCTGCAGCGAAACAGATTACCATGTCTGGGTTATTGTTGACGAATGCGTCAATCTCCTCTGCTGATCGATTGTAACGCCTCTGTTCACCTTTATAGGATGCTCCCCAGGAATTTGTGTGCACTCGGGCTCCGTTCATGTCGTAGGCTAATGCGAACAAATGTCCAAGGTCATTCGGGGTTTTGTAACTATTGCCTAGGCATTGGAACACAAGATGAGCCCCTGGAGCGGTTCCTCTAATGTTCCCGTTTGCGGGATTCCCAAGGGCCGCACCGCAAACATGGGTACCGTGGCCAGTGGTATCATCCACTAAGGCAGTTTCACTCATTGGATGTATTGCAATAAGTCGACCTCTAAATGCCGGGTGAGTTTTCAACATGTGGCCCTGATCGAGCCCATTGTCTGCCACGGCAATTACCTGCCCCCTACCATCGAAAGTAGTAGCTTGAGGACCAGGGTTCAGCGGAGGAGATCTCAAGATTATCCGAGCCCTATCACATCGCGGTTCGTGTTCAAGAACCTCCTCGATGATTTGGACTTCATCGATTGAAGCCACATCCGTCAAGTCCTGCTCCTGGACATGAATTCGGATCTTTCTTGTGACGATAACGTTTGAGCCTCCGTTTTTGACTCGAGATCCAACGTCTTGATCATCAAGCTTGAGTTTTTCCGCGTCAACATGTGCTTTTTGTGCGATGACGTACCTGAGTTCCTTGGATTTCGTATCAACGCCTTTGTGGAAGATAATGTCCACCAGGTGGGAGGTACGTGAACCAGGTTTGTCGAGATTTCTTGCTTTTGCCCGTAGGCCTGAAGCGATTTTATATCTTGAATTGTAGATATCTACAAATTCAATATACAGTAGTTGTCGAATCGATTCTAGATTCGTCTCTTGTCGGTGATACAAGTATGTGTTCTTCGAAACGTAGAGATGTAGATCAAGTTGTAGATTAGATAAGTCGGCTCTCTGCTCGGGCGAAAGCGGGTTTTGACTCTGTATTAAAATATATCTAGAATTGGAGGTGGCATCCAGATCCCTCGATATAGCCTCCTCAGGAAGTTGACTGAGTCTATTTCCGTTGATTGTAATAGGGAACGAAGGGATAGTTTTTGAGTTAGAGGAAATAGCCGTCGAACTTTGAAGAGCGATTTCTTCAGAAGATGCTCGAATTAGTTCTAGAGCTTCTTTGAGGCTGTCTTGGATGTCGAACAAAGTCTCAACTCTCTGTCTGCGTTCTTCTTGACCAGATGAACTCGATTGTTCCGGCAGGCTGTCGTCATCAACAAGCGTGGACCCAGAAAGTTGCGCGTCGGCCTCGATCTGCCGGATCCGATATTCCAACTCGTCTCCTTTCTCTCGTAGGTCCTTTTCAGTACTCACGGGACTCGATCCGTCAGATGCCCTGTAAAATCGATAAGGATTAAAAGTATGGTCACAATCATTTAGAGACAGGTGATCTTTGTGATAAGGCGTACAACTTAGCTGATTCGACTACAAGAGGTATGGATTGTATGACTTCCAGCAGCTCTGATGCAAGTCTCCTCATTCCAGGTTGTGAAATAATCTGATCGCGAGAACCCCTCGGGTCATCCCATTTTGAGGGAATCCTCCTTATAGTGTCATTGCATAGTCTTGAGCATGTTTCGAGGAGCTAGTAAAGTCCAATGCGTTCGAACATAGGAACGGATGCACTCCGACGTTCACCCGTAATCGCAGATTTCAAGGTTTCTAAGGCCTTTCGGAACTTGGGACTCTCGTTTTGAAGGTTGCGGACATTTTCAAGAGTGGAATTGTTGGGAAATCGAGAGAATAACTCTCTGGTTTGGAGACAGTGCCGTATCAGCCGCGTTGATGAGAGGCTCTGCAACGTCATCCATGATGACAGAGACGATCGAACTTGAAATGGTGATTAAGGATGCAACTAAGAACTAAAAAGATTCTGCACAACAGCATCAAAGAGCTGGGAAAGAGGAATAAGAGGGCTGACAAGGGGAAGTAAATAAGGAGGGGTTTGCATTGAGCGAGGTTTCAAGCCAATGAATAAATGCCGGGCAACAATTGAAGGCAAGCAAAATCGAGGGTGGTTCAAAACTACCCCTACAAGATTCGGTCCTCGAGGAAAGCGCGATGTGCGAGGGGATGCATCATCGTCCAAACCCCGCTGCGGCTCTGCTTCTTGTTTTTCAATGCTAAAGCTCTGATGATTATTCAGATAGTATCTAGTAGTTCATTAATCAGCGATTAAAAATTGTGTCACCTGCCTATGTAGGTAGTATCATGCGAAAAACCCGCCGTCCTTCGCACGCGGCGTGCTCTCCTTCTACTGGTGGGTAGTTACAGGCCGGAATTTTCTATAGAACGTGATTTATCGTCCTCACTGCGGCTTTTACGCCGCCGCTTTTCTACTTCAAAGCTCTAATCGATTGTGCCGACAAGTGAGATATCAACTGCGTTCTCACCCTCTGTTCCAGAAAAGCTATTATCGCATTCGACGCACAAGTAGACGAGCGCTGGGCGTCAAGGAATACAACATGGCTCCATCACCTACTGCCTATTTACTTACACTATTTTGTTTGCGTAGTACCTTCTTACGAAGCCCTGCAGATCATCAACAAGATCGGAAATAGGAATTCCGTGCTTGACATGGGTAGCGGAAATGGGTATTGGACCCCGTCGCTCCGGCAGCTGGGATTGACCGTTGCCGCTGTTGACAGTGGCCAGAGCAAGTGGCGTACAGTCTGGGTGTCCGACATAATCGTCACCGATGGAATACAATTCTTCCGGAAACCAAATGGATGTCCTGACACGGTTTTCCTCTTGTTTTACTCTGTTGTGGGCTGCGAATTTACTCGTAAAGTCATAGAGAGCTATACTGGAGACGTCATCTGTGTTGCGGGTTGCTTCCAGACGCATACATGGTTGCTACCTGGCCATTCTACTAAGTTTTAACTGCGTTTCCCGGACTGTCGGAGTCAAAGGACAGAATTTCTGCTCTTTTCAAGACAGACTGAACAATTCTTCGTGAATTTGTCACCAAGTTGAGGCCCTCGGCCGATCCGTATTCGAAGCCTGCCGGGCCTAACTAGGAAGTCCTAAGATACTTCCTGAATGAAGAGTGGGAATCTCCAGGGCGGTGAAGCGCCATCATTGTGTGCTTGTACATCTCGGAAAATGTCAGCTTGAGAACGCTTCCTTAGAAGCTATGGCTACTCACCTGACCGGCAGTGACGTTCTTGGATTCAATCTCCATGTCCTCTTCCAGAAGAGCTTGCAATGGCTACACAAATCATCAGTAAACTTGATAAATCTGGTAGGAGAGCTTGCGCACGTCAACCAGGATCTCCCAATTCACCGAGAAAAAGAATGGAATCGAATATCTTTCCTCACCAGTGTAATTGAGTACACGGTGTTTTGTTGAGATGTACAGATTGTGGGTCATTCTGTCAGCGATTAGAAGTTGACACCATGCAGGTTCACCCTGGAGTTGAAGAATCTTAATCACCTCTGTAGTTGATCGCCAACATTGACGACAAAGGTACCTTCTATGGGCGGGGCAGATATCCACTGACCGTCCCGGTTCAAGACTTCCAAGGCTCTCACTTTGCCTGGTGCTAGGAAAGTCAGGACTATACAATAATCAGTCTCAAGTATCGTGGCCTGCTCAGGAGTACCTACACTCATTGTCTGTATGAGGATCCAGGCCCAACTTTGTGCTCGTCCTTTCCATAGGTGGGTAATGCGCGACAACCGCCGAGCAGCCAGGATGGCTCACAAAGTTATCAAACGTATTTTCAGCCAGTCCTAGAGAGAGTGCAACGTTCCGAGACATGGCGCGGCCGAGAGCCCTGAGGCTCTTATAATAGGCGGACAGATGTTCTTCGAACCCTGGCAGTTGTCGAGGCCAAACATTGTCGCCTTTCATGAAGGGATCTAAACATGGATAGGACAGATCATCATTGAGTTTGCTGTCAAGACCCCAGTCGAAAGCCTCGTTTGCATCTGTCAGGATGAGCGCAGAACGAAACATTAAAACAACACTGCTGTCGGGCACTTACTGGCTAATCCATCACTGTCTGGCTTTCCACTGCTATAAATTGGAGTATAACCACGATAGTTGTCCTGGTTATTAATGAAGAGTTCCATCTTCTCATCGTAGGACAGTTCGAAAAAGCGTTTAGCCCATTCAAATGTGCTATCAATCATTTGCTGCGGCACGCCGTGCCCTTTGGCGTAGAAGAATCCGACTCGGATACACGCATCTCGAATCTGACTGGCAACTTTTGCTCTGTCTGCTAGGGAGGAAGAGAAGATACCCGAGATGTCGATGACCGGGATGTTCTTGAAATCTCCCGCGATTGCATCTTTGAACTTTTCATCGGTACCAAAGTAGCCTGCTGCTTTGTTCGGATCGCCCCACACAGCGATTTGTTGGCCGCGTACTTCATATGAGTTGAGCATGTTGGCTCGGGCAATTATCTTCGTACCGGAAGGCGACAAGTCGTAGTGGATCTAAGCTGATGAGCAGTAACATAATGTGTACAGTCCATCTTTCTTATAAGTTTTCAACAAGTCGCTGTGCCTCGTTCTCAGGCCAATTTCCCTGGATTTCTGCCCCTCGAAGCGTCAATTCATCGATCATTGATAAGCTGCTGCCCAATCATCGCAGAGCACTTTCGACACTGGTCGAAAACGGCAGTCAACTGCGATCCCAATCAGGCAAAGCTTCAACTGCACAAAGTTGATCTGACCACAACAGGCCGTGTTCCAGGTGTGCTACCCCAGAAGAATATCGAGTTTCGCCGCTCCCTGTTCTCATTGCACCTCCTTGATGCATTTGTATGTGCAGGACAGGAGAACGCCGGCTTTCCTTGAAGCGCACTGCGTGTGACTGTGCTCCGATGTCTGGTGGACTATTCCACGTACAATGGGAGAATAGGTGTAGTGAACGATGAAATCCTTCGCCTCTCCCATGCAATTATTATGAGCAGCATGCTTCGACCGACGGGAAGGTCGAGCCAAAGATGCTTCAGGAATCTAGATTCCTTGTACCCTCGCCTTTACACAGATGCTGATAAGGAGATGGCCATTCCCCGCAAATCCCCACTCGCCAGGTGCATCGCTTATCTCCCTATTGTTAATAGTAGCTCAAACAGTGCTGGGACTTATCATCTCCCTGTCTCATTCATCCCTCGCATTTGGAACAACTCAGCCTCTCCAAATGCGCTGCTTTAGATATGTCTCCTCCCCCGAGTGTAACCTGTTTCAGACCGAATGAACAGTGGCGATCTGAATAATTGTCGGCGTACCGACAACGTTTCGTGACCCATCATGGCTGAGCTAATATGGGCCCCCCCTGGAACGCATGGTTTCGGTCTCCATGAGCTATCCAAGCCCAAAAAGGCCAAAACAATGTCATATACCGGGTGAGCCAGATCACATGGGCTGGTCGATGAATCGTGTCTAACTCGCAAAGTTGCTGGACATGTCGAGAACGACATGTGAAATGTGATGAACGGCCGACTCCCTGCCAAACATGCGAAAGAGCGAATTTACGTTGCGCTGGGTATGAAGTACGATTGAGTTGGGGTTCATACAAGTCAACTGTCCATCAGAGCCGCCGTCTTAGTCGTCGACTCGTCAGGCCAGGTATGATGAGCCGTATGGGCGTTTCCTTAGCCCCGGATTTACTGATGCCATGAACAGCCATCCAGGTACCGATGACAGAGGCTGAGATCATACAAAATCTGACCAAGATGGATCGCTTCACTGAGGAAACAGCTCCTTCAGCAGCGAGTCCGTTCTCGGTCTTTTCCTTTAGACATGGCATTTCAAGATCACTTGAAACTGGCAAGACTCGCTGGCGACCCAGATCCAGGGATAAATTGCCTTCTGAGCAAGCGAAGGATTGTTATGACGATGTCTCCGTTCAAAGCGGAGAATGTGGCCCAGAGGCGGGCTCCAGCGCTCATAACACTGATTTTCCATCCCCACGAGCGGACCAACGTATCCGGCAGCATGCAACAGCAAATAGCGTCGTACAACCTGGAATATTTTCTCCCATGGACACACTACCTCTTCTCACGACGCCGTCTGATTCAAGCCAGGTACGAGAAATCTCCAGGTTCCAGCCAGAAGAGCAATACAATGTCACTGCGGAACTGCAGTTCATTGTGGTTGGCTCCCAACGCACCGAGCGCACTCCGCAGGAAAATATGACAGAGCAAGAAATACAAGGACACCCAGGCGGCGAAAATTCGGTGTCAACTCCAGGGGTTGACGTGCTTGTGCAAAACACTTACCAAGGCTTACCCGTGGAGTGTGATGCAAGTGGCTATGGAGCTCTTGCGCAGCTATCTCACAAGCCAAAAACATTCAACGCCCTTAGTTATGAACTTCCTCTCCCTCTGTCCAAGGATCGAAGCACTGGCTTGCTACTCCACCATTACGCAACCCATATGCTGTGCCTCATGCAACCGGTTTTCCACAAGGGAAGTCCATTCAAGAACATATACCTGCGCACTGCTCTCTACGGTTCTGCTGATCTGAGCACCTCTACAAACCTTACTCCGCAGACGACGGCAAGAATTGCGGTCTTTCACAGTACCCTGGCGAGCGCTGCCATAAATTTGCAAGGGGCGGTGGTAAGTGGTGGAGAATTCCAGCAGCTGGCATTCTGCCACACGCAAAAAGCGCTCATGGCAACTCGAACTGCTTTAACAACGAGATCCAGTAGTTACAAAGATCTTATGACTGCTATGCTGTCAATGGTGTCCGTTGATGTAAGTGTCCACTTCTGCAGCTTGATGCGGTTACTCACCTCAAGGGTAAGATCGCAGATGGGGGCACTCATGACCATTGGATTCATCTAGAAGCGGCCAGACTTCTTCAGACATCTCATCATTATTCCAACATGGTCAGCCGGGAGACTAGACAGCTCAACAGCATCTCTAGTATGTTGAGACTATTTACTCGAAGCGCACAGTACATTGCAGGGGGCAAAGAATGGATACCCGTGAATTTCGAGCTGGAGCAAGCTGAATTTGCAAACTTGGATTCGAGCATCGAGTTCATCTACGGGATCACACTTCCCGTTGCTCACGCAATTTTCAAGATCTTCAATCTGTCCCAATATCTCGCCCACTATGGCGATAATAGGGTTCCGGATTCGCTGGCTAGCACTTGCGAGGCACTCGGCGATGAGTTGTCTATGTGGACTGTCAACTCGGAGAACTTTGCATCCATAGGAAGTGAGGAAGGGCCGATGTTGGCGGTGGCCCAAGCTCAGGCAGTGGCATTCTACAACGCGACCCTCATCTACTACTACCGCTCAATACAATGCTGTGATCGAGCTACTTTGCGACGGGAGCAACACGCCACCATTGAGGCCATGCAGAGAGCGGAGGATCTGAAAGCAACATCCCGGAAGGGATATGCATGGGCAGCGCCAATCACATGGCCAGCTTTCATCGCATCCTGCGAGGCCGTTAACGAAGACCGTGACCGGTGGAATGAATGGTGGGCTCGTGTGCAGGATTATCGAGTGCATAACTATGCCAGACAATGGAATATTGTTCGATGCGTTTGGGCACATCTTGACGCTCATGATGGTGGGATGGACTGGAGACAGGTTTTGGCCGTGATGGGCATAAGGGTAATACCGGTCTGAGAATTCACGGCAACGAGAAAGAATAATAGGGTGTCTTGATACGAGGCATGGGACGCGGTGCCACCATCGAAACTCCCCCCGAGGTATCTTAGGCTGTAGCTAGTTAGACCCCGGCACTTTGGTATCGCACGTTGTCGACCGCAATGTGAGCAGGTCTGTCATGGGCATTGGAACTCCCACAAGGGCCAACTGAAGGCTTCAACGCACACAGAGGAGGGCAAGCAAATGAAAGAGGGAGAGCCGAAGCAGGTATCGCCAGGTGATCTAAGTGACAGCCAAAAGCGTAAGAGAACGAACCCGTAAAGTGAGAGAGAACTTGAAGATTGTCTGTTTGAATTGAGTTGATGGGTTGTAGCGGAAATTGAGTTTTGCAATTTTGGGTAGTTACTACTAAAGGATGCCGAATGCCAAGCCTGTCATCCATCGTACCTGCCTCTCGTGTAACTGGGTCTGCTAGTACTAGTACTGCAAGATTAAGGATAGAGGACAACTTAAAGGAGGAGGAGATCATCCAAGTGTTGACTGAGTACCTAGGTACATACTTTGCTGGTGCTGTGCTATCCATAGGCTATCCCAGTTGAATTCAATTCCAGTCCCAGCTCCATCCACCCAAGCAGCCCAGCAGCTCAATGCCGCATGACCAGCATGTTACAAGCGCCGGGTCCCTTGCAAGAATGAAACGCTCTCAGCAAAGAATTCAAGTCCAGCCTTTCTTGACACCGCCAGCACAAGCACATGTCTTGGTCCACACTCAGCGACGCGTGTCCAAAATATCGAAGTGGGATGTCGAAATTCCACCAGCACGCCATATCCATCCAACCCAGTCCTCTCAGCTCTCTCCATATCTCGCAAACACCAATGTGGAAATGAAACCTCAGCGCCAATCCATCCATGTATTGCCATGGTCCCCGATCCCAGCTTCTCCCCTATTCCCTTTGTTGTGTCCCTCCACGACCGGTGTCGCCATGGCCATGTTTCGGGGGTATCGTATCAAATTCTTTCATTTGTGCAAAACGTTTGCAAAACAGAGGTAAAAAACACTCGCAGCAGGTACGAAGGAAAAAAAGAACATTCTGCGGGTGTGGCTGAAACAATCATTTGTAACTTTCGACCGTCTCTTTTAACTTTGATAATTTGCACACCAAGCAGGAAAGGAAAAAGCGGTCGCCGGTGCTCTGGTCCAAAATTATACGAAAGGCGTGGGAGACAGAGACACCTTGATGGGCGCGGCCAAGTCCCAGTTCGAGCATGGTGTTGCCTGTACAATATACCGCCAACCATGGGCTGAAAGCCCGTTTCGATCCCCGCAAAACAGATAATGTCGTTGTAATTACATGCCGAGAGAGATCAAACAGTACTGACTCTCCCGGCAGAGAAGGTTTTAAAATAACGCCAATGGATGCCGCATTCTGGTCCATGTAGACGCCAAGTGAGGTCGTATCTTGAACTCGAATTCAGACGAATGCCTCCCGAGTCGTAGATTCATCATGTCGTTGATTTAGTCGATAAACTCATGTACGTGGTGGTGTGGCCGCTGTAGTGCTCGAAGGATTGCTGCCTCGATGGGAAATAGGTGGTGATGCTCGCGGAGAAGCAATGGCAGGTGCAGAAGCTCGTTTCTGGATCATTTGCAGCTTTTTTCGAATGATTGCAAGACGTTGACGGATAGAGGCAACCACTGCGTAAAGGTTAGCATTCTGAATATCATCACGTTCAAAAGACGTACAGTTCTTAACAGTTCTCCTATCCTCAGCTTCGAGCCCATTGATCGGAGCAAGATCCTCTTTCTCGTCTTGATCGCTTGTGCCACTGCCTTGTCTTGATAGATTGTCGTCTTCGCTTTCCAAAACAGCCTCCAACATTCGAATCGCAGTGACGTAGGAAATCTCGCATCCAACCAAGTCTTCGTTGGTCAGCTCGTTGATGGCAGCTGCTCGGCTCATCTCAAGAGCTCGATCGTACATGAGCTTCTCAGCAGTAATTCCAGAGCTGACCACAACGTGATCTGCCGAAGTGCCTAATCCAGCACTAGAAGCAGTTGTCGAGGAGATGTTATTTGGATGGCTGGGGTGATCTTCAGGCAAACGTCGCTGACTGTCAATAAGTTTTAGTCGGACCAGATCTGCCTTCTCTAGAACTTCGTTAAAGCGGTTTCGAATCCATTGCACCACATTGTTCATTCTCTGCCCAGTCGCGGCTGAGTTAGTGCCTGATCGATATGTCGCAACTTCACCAGCTGCATCCGCGCGATTTTTTCGAGCCCACCAACGAGCCGCTGTGTCCATGCCCTTGGCAAGCAATGCTAACGCTTTGACATAGAGAACCAACGCCTCTTCTGCCACAATAACCGTAGCTTCAATAGTGAGATCTTCGCTCGAGGCGGCAAATGGGCTGTCTGCAACATTATCGCCAGACGCATTTCGTAAGCCAAGACCTGGTTGAGATGGACCAGCAGGGATCAGTTGCTTGTATTTGACCTCCGCAAAGCCATACACCACATCGCTTCGGGTAGCGATTTCCTCAACGGTCTGAACGTATCGAGTGTCCTCATCACCAGGCGGTACTCCTTTAGAGTCGCCGACCACAATCAAGCTGCTTTGAGCTCCGGGATACGTAGGAAATGGACTGTACGTAATTGGAGGAGACTTGCCACCACGCATCAGATTGACCGGAGGAGAGAATCCCACGCCGAAAAGTCGACCGCTCGCCATATTCAAAGCTTTCGAGATTGCCGACGTAGCTGAGCTGGGACTCGGCCCGTATCTCCGCTCATAGGAATTTTGACGCTGGTGTAGCGTATCTGGTCTTCGCCCTGACGCAATCTGAACTGCCCGAGAAGCACTGGTTTGCGCACCAGTTGCAGAACCAGGCGCACCTTGTGTCGTAGCTCTCCGAACCATAGCGCTCGATTTTGGAGACATTGCAGTTTGAAAATTTCTATTCAGTCGCGGGCTTGCTTCAAGCTCGTCAGCCAATGCATTGACCTCCACCGCCCTCTTCTCCACAAGCACGTAATCCCGCTCGAATGCGATATCTTGCGCGGCTCGCTCTCGTTCCTTCTCCTCCTGCTGTTTGCGCAGGTCAGCTTCCTGATCTTCATTGTAGACCTGGTCTCGTAAGGAAGAAGGCGGCAATTTGTGCGATCCAGCGCTTGATTGACGGCCCATTGGAGTTGACATTGGCCGAGCTACCAGTTCCTGCCTCCCTGGAGCCGTAGCATGAGGATGTAGAGCGGGTCGTGGTTCTGTGGGGCTCGTGGGAGACGCAAGGGCTGCTTGTAATTCTTCAGTTGCTACTCTTTGTGTAGCAATCGGTTCTCGTGCCCCAGAAGATCGTCGAGATGAAGAGTATCGTCGGGCAAGGCTGTCTTGAGATGCAGTTTTGGTAGAATCGACGTAAGGACTATCGGGTTCTCTCCTTGAACTTGGACGTACTGAAGCCAAGGGCTCGGTCCGGCTATCTCGTCGTCGAGTATTTTCAGGCGGAGGCGGTTCTCGAGGTAAATCTTCGGGATGTAGACCAGGAATAGTGCCCGATACCACTTCATTGCTGAAGAAATCCGGAAATGTCATTCTCTCCTCCGGATCCCTCTTAAGGAGCAACCGAATAAGCATCTTCATTTCCTCCGAAATGATGTACTCATCACCGAACTTGATTTTATCTTCACTTTTCTCAATCTTGCGAAGCAGTTCGACATGATTCGAGGCGCGGAATGGCGGGCGAGCAGTCATCATTTCATACAGCACGGTTCCGACGGACCAGAGATCAGCCTTGGCGCCATACTTTTCATATCGTAGGATCTCCGGGGCCATGTACAGGGGTGAACCGCACAGGGTTTCGGCAAGGGCTGTGGAAGGTAGCGAGCGAGCGAAGCCGAAGTCTGCAATTTTGAGCATTGGAAGCGATCGAATACCGGTGACGGGGTCTAAGGAGTCAGCGCCGACAGTATAGGGCATGGGTTGCGGCTTATGCTTGATAAAGTATTCGGGCGAAGGGTTCAGTAAAAGATTCTGCGGCTTGACATCTCGGTGAATCAGGTTTCTTGCTCGCAGGAACTGCAAGGCACTCGCCAGCTGCTTCAGGAAATGTCGGACGACAACCTCGTGGAGACCTCCATATCGAGGGTTGGGATATTTGACCATCATGTTGCCCACTAGATCACTATCCTTGATATCATTGCGTCTCTTGATAAAGTGTGACAGATCTCCAAGGGCGACGTATTCCATGATCAAATGGATGTGCGAAGTCGATTCCTTACAGTCGATGAGTGCAACGATATGAGGATGGTGAAGGCCCTTGAGGATGGATATCTCGGAGGTCAAGTTGTCTTTTAGTTTCTTGTTCAACTTGGACATGTTGACAGACTTGATAGCCACTATGCTCTGTGTTCCAGAACCACTCTGGGTCAAAGAAGTGTCAGTGTGGACGTGGACAAGTTGGGCATGCGATGACTCACGGTATGGATGGCCTTGTAGACAGTAGCAAAGCTGCCTCGACCTATCTCTTCATGACGTTGGAAACTACCTATTCGCTCCGAGTCTCTTGACCTCCTCGAAGCGGAGGATTGTGTTGGGGTAGAAGCCATGTTGAGTGCCTTCACCTCGTCCACTTGGTCCCGGTCGACGAGGGCCGGTCAGGGATATCGAGGCGAGGTGATGCAAAGGTTACCTTGTAAGCTGGGAGGAAAGGGTTGAGGAGGTAATGTGGCCCATGGATTGCTAGAAGAAGGACGAGAGGAATCTTGTCAAGGCAGAAACGACCGATTGTGGATGGTTGAGGCCTTGGATCGCAGGTGACAGGCAAAGTCGGTGGTTGTGGAGATGGCGCAATTGGTAGGCAGAACAGAGCGATTCGGGGTCTTGTGCAACTCGACTGCGTAGAATATCAACAGATGGTGCGGGGTGAAAGTGATTGCAACGCAGTGATATGATTGATTGTGAAGTGATAGCTCAGATAGGCATCAGTTAGGTTTGTGAGATGCGGTTGTGAGAGGTGGCAGAGGGAGGTTGTGCTGGTTGCTGGTCGGGCGCAGGTTGCAGGATCTCGGCTGGCTGGTTGGACAGGGCCACAGTGACGCACTATCGTGACTTTGGGGTGACTACTAGTAGATAGTATGCGGAGGTGCCAGTGGTAGTACACACAAAGAAAAAAAGGTACAACGAGTCTAGATTGAAGAAAATGGTCAAGGTGTTTAGAAGTGAAGGATGGTGTGGAAATCGTCTGGGTAACGGGAATGGGGAGAGAGTCCAAAAATCAGACAATGGATGAGTGAGTCTTTGCAACAGTCATTCGGCGGTGATGAAGCGCGACGGACGTGCAGTAGTAATGGTACGAGTACAGTGCAGGTGCAGGTGCAGGGTGCAGTTGCAGGCGGACGTGGTGTGGAGCCTGGGTGTCCTGCTTAGTGACTGAAGAATTGGGGGTTTCCGGCGGTTCTGGCCTAGTCAAAGGCCACGGGCGTGGGAGGGAAAGCCGCAAGGGAAACACGCACCTGATGCGCACATCACGTACCAGCTACCGCCGGCATGAGAGATAAGAGATCACGTGTGGCTCCCACCCACCGTGCCACGCTCGCCACGCCTGCTGATAAGTCCTGTGCCTCTTCACTCCGCCTCTCTCTGCTTCACACCCACCACCTCTAGTCCACACATGCTGATCAAAGGGTCACTTTCTCCCCGGGAACTTAGATCTAATCATCATCCTCTCGTGCCTCAAATCAGACATCCACTTTCCGCCCGTCCCAACAATTTGGCGACTTTATCGACTCTAGCGGCTCGCGTGCTCACTATCCACTGGCACACACACCGCATTGATCCGACCCGCCTATCTTTTCCCACTGACTAGTACCTTCACCCAATGCTTGATCTTCTCTTCTGTATGCTACAATGTTGTTCGACATCACACTCCTACTGCTACGTCGCGTAGTGTGCTCTTGCATATGCACATGGTTTGGTTTCTGACGTGTTCTTCTACGTGTAAGTGTCCGACTCGGAGAACCTGTTCGGAATTCTACCTATACGCTGCCACGCCGCCCTCTCAGAAAAACATGTGAGAAAGGAGATACCCGTTCTCCCATCCAGACAAACACCGTGTTTGGATGCTTGCGGATACGAAACGGAAATCAAATGTCTAATCCTCGTACCAGCAGCCACAGTCCCACAGGCACCACCACGTTGTCGTTGGCCGCTGTCAAGGTACTCTCGAGAAGACTGGCCCCTGTCCCCGCAGCTAAACATTTCCCCAGCATTAGTAGTCCAAAGCGATCACCATCATGCCACGACACCCATCCGCCAAGTCGGAGCCAAATCCAGCTCGCCAGTAGGCCACAAGTCACTGCAAATGCAAACGCCGCGCTTCCCTCCAAGCTTTTCCCACCAACCCAGTACCATTTTGTTTTGCCGTAACGCCGTCCGATTAAGCTTGCTGCCGCATCGCCCATCCCCACGCAGATAACTCCGCTAACCATGCTAAGGTCTCGTACCGAAGTATCCCATCCAACCCAAGGCTCGGAGCCCAGACGTGGTGCAGCAGCCAGCGAAAGCCACAAGGGAATTGCGCACCCTATCAACAAAAAAATGTGTGACACGATCACCGGTCCTCGATGATCTCGTCCGTCCACGTACGGCGCCAAGAACACTGTCAATGGCTTCGAAATTGGTGGTAGCTGGGAAGCTCGGAACAGATCTAGTAGTAAGAAGATCGCCAAAATGAGACTGAGAGCCAGCGCGATAAAACACGGGTCCACAAAGATCGTAGGGAGTAGCATTGCTACCATGATCCCGTGGAACACCTTGCGCCGTGTATCGACCTCGACGACTGAAGTCAAGCGCAAAACTGCTGCCACGCCCATGCTAAGCACCACAACGCAATATGCGCATATCACCAGACGCGCATTGGCAGCTCCCAAGACGTGTTCGCGGAGATGCTCGACCAAGCCGTCATCAAATCCGATTGTGTTGCTCAGGTCTCGACTGGGGAGGCTGATCCATCGTTCTAAGTTGTTGCTAACCACCCAAAATCTGACCGCAGGTAAATTGCCAAACAGATAGCCAAGTGCCCAGCCGATTGGTTCATGCTGAACCAGCGCACGTTCACACACGTAGAGACGGACCGGACCCAGAATTGTCGCCACCACGCAGAAATAAGCTATTGTCGCGTACGCATATTTCCTGACCCGAGCTTGCTCGACGCTGAGAGACAAGAATGCCGCAGATGGGCCACCTGGAAGTAGCTTTGCTTTTTTCGACACTTTGGATTGCTCTTTAGGGCTGCCTTGTTCGAACGCCGTAAATGTGTTTCTCCTTGCCGGTGCTGAAAACGCCGCCCCGTCAAGAGACATAGTCTTTGTTAAGGGTGGTTCGAGAGCAGATTTTGGGTCTCCGACAGGCATTATGGAGGAAAAAGCTCTCCCATTGAGTTGCAGTTTCAACCGAGGTCGCAATTTCGGGATACTCTTGAGTGGCTGTATGTCGTCGTCACTGTCCGAATTATCTGGTTCGATATGACGAATCTTTCCGCTGACAATGAAAAAACACAAAGCTTGGTCAATTTTAGATATAAGCCCGCGGTTTCGTTTGGGCCTCAGAAGTCGCCAGGTCGGCACCCGTGCCAGTGCTACCTCCCATATCAAGACATGCTTGCAAGAGATGAATATGCACAGGCCACCAAGCCACATCATGGCCTTGAGAATCTCGGCTTGCGGGGTCCGTGCGAAAAGATAAAGGTGTATTAACGCTGAAGAGAGGAGCTGTAATTCTGATATGTCTAGGCTCGAAGTGGTGAGGTAACCAAGCATTGACATTAGCGCCTGATGTAGAGGATAGAGCATAGCTAGATCTTCTCGTGTCACTGAAGACTGGCCGATCTTGAGAGGTAATGGCTTGAGAGTTGAGTTTGCAAAAATTCGGAGATTCGAAGTGTGAAGTGGTAGCACTGTGAGCAGCCAATGCAGGTGCTCGCCAATGGCGGGGACTCGTGGTGTTGCCGTCATCATCGGTGGCACAGAGGAAAGGCCGCAGACCAGGGCGGCGGGGAGAAATGCTGCGCTGCGGTGAAATAGGGATATAGCAACCATCAGTGGCAGCGTCACCGGGTAAAGAAGAGGCCCGGGGTCAAATCGAGACGGGACGTGGAATCCAAACCTCAGCGCCTGCAGAACCGGCTTCCCTGATGCCAAAGCACGAAGCGTAAGCCGTGCCGGGTACATCAGGTAAATAAGAGGAGGGAGGACTAGGAAGGCGGCGACCTCGTTCAACCATTCCTTCAAACCTGTCGAGCCTCCTCTGCTGTTCCACACGACGACGCCTATGCCACAGAGTAGAGACGTCTCGGTACATCGTCGCACGATCTCTCTCCTCTTTCGGATCCTGTATGTCTCGTAGTCTCTCACCTGCTTCTTAGTCTGTGGTGTCTTCTTCCCATTCTTGCGCACAGGCTCGAAAAACCGAGGCTCTTCACCTTCGACAAAAGCTGGCGGGGTAGGCAGAGGACTAGCTACAGGAGTGAGGTTGGCCGGTGTCGTCCCTCGCAGTCCCTTATGTAAACGCGGTGCCGGCGCAGGAAGACTCTTCAGAAAAGCTCCCTTCTCGTCATCTGCCTCGGTTCCACTCTCACTCGATTCCTGGCGACTTGGTCGCGATGGCGATGGGACGTATCCATTGGAAGAACCGGCAGGAGACGATGTGGTAGGAGGGCTATTCGACCGTGGCTGGGCGTCCGCGAGGAGGCTGTCGCCTCTCAAATGATAGGGTCGAGGTGTACGAGAGAGGGTCAGGTCATGCTGGCTGTGGATTTCATGTGAGGTGGATAGGCC
Source organism: Cladophialophora exuberans (assembly GCA_030068005.1). NCBI lineage: Eukaryota > Fungi > Ascomycota > Eurotiomycetes > Chaetothyriales > Herpotrichiellaceae > Cladophialophora > Cladophialophora exuberans. Next base: position 4,218 of record JANSVK010000099.1, on the reverse strand, counting down.
ACTGTTATTTCTCACCGGCTTCAGGAAAGTCATCGGAGGACGGCGCCCGCTAGTAGCTGACGAACATGAATTGGAATGATGGCGCAGTGGTTGTAGGATTCTATCATGGCGGCTCGGCAGCAAGTGTCAATGGTAATGGAAATGTCACAGACTCAGCTGCCATTCTGACATGCGAGAGTCACATCACCGAGTGGATTTGTTGGGAAAGGAAATAAGAAAAAGTGTTCACATGCAAAACTTGCGCAAGCCTGAGCTGCTGCCCAGAGCCGATTCCGATGCCACGTTGGTCACACTACAGCACTGCTATCTGCGCCGAGTAAATGACGTACCCTCCTCGTACGCAGACCAGACATCCTCATGGCGTTATTTACATATAAAATTTCTGCATACAATGCATGCGATGGGCTATCAAAATGTACGGATACGGCAAAGTCACTAGTCACCAGTCACCAGTTGCAACCAGCTCCGTTTCGCCGCGCAACAGGTTCATTCAGGAAGAATGCCTCCTCACAAAATCCATCCCCTTTACAGCTCTGCCTCCATCTTGTCCAAAATGGTTCTAACGAATTCATGTGTGGTCGCATTGCCACCCATGTCTCGGGTTCGGACCTTTCTGTAGACCATCAGTTAGTAAAAAAAGCCACTACGAGTAGATAGTCAAGCAAAGGTTGGGTCTTCAACTTACCCATCGGCAATCACATCGTAAACAGCCTTGGAGATGCGGTTGGCGTGGTCGTCCAGTCCCAGGTGTCTCAGAAGCATAGTACCAGACAGTAACAGAGCGGTAGGGTTGGCTTGGTCCTTGCCTTGGATATCCAGACCAACGTGTCGACAACCAGGCTCGAAGACGGCAACATCACGACCCATATTGCAACCAGGAACCACACCGGGCCCACCAACGAGGGCGGCAGCGATGTTGGTCAAGATGCCACCGTAAAGATTAGGCATAACCATCACGTCGAACTGCTGCGGTCTTGACACAGCCTGCATCGACGCGTTGTCCACAATCATGTCGTTGACCTCCAAGCTCGGATAATCCTCCCCAATCTTCTTGACCGTGTTGCGGAAGAGACCGTCGGCAAGCTTCATGATGTTTGCCTTGTGAATGCAGGTAACCTTCTTTCTGTTGTTCGCCAGCGCAAAGGAAAATGCGAATTTGGCGATACGCTCGGACTTGGCTCGGGTGATAATCTTCAAAGATTCGACCACTCCTCCCACAGACTGGTGTTCCAACCCAGAGTATTCGCCCTCGGTGTTCTCACGCACGATGCAAAGATCTACATTGTTGTGCCGCGTCTGTAGACCGGGAATGTTCTTGATCAAGACAACCGAGGCGTAGATATCGAGTTCCTGACGCAGGGCGACGTTGAAAGACTGATGGCCCGATCGTTCGATGGGCGTGTGTAGAATACCCTTCAGACCGAGCTTGTTCCGCTTCAGAGACGAGATAGATTCCTTGAAAAGCTCTTCCGAGTGCTTGTCCCCGGTGTCGACACCTGAAACATCCACCTGCTCCCACTCGATAGGTACATTGTCGGCTTTAAAGATCGTCTTGACTGCTTCCGCGACTTCGGCGCCAATACCGTCACCTAGGATAATTCAAACAGGTAAGCTACGCCGACTATGAGCTCGAGAGTGCGATTGCGATCGTACCAGGAATCAAAGTCACTGTGTATTTCCCACCATACTTTGTGGGCTTGAAGATATCGGACTCGACGGTAGCGTATGCTAGATTAAGAACGACACGTTAGTTTCGAGAACGAATATTCCTCCATCGGTTCTCCCGCTCACATCTAGGGAGAAAAGGCGAAGCAGTGGTAGGCCTGCTTGCCCGCCGAGCTGCTCGGAACAGCGACTGTGCGCTTCGAGTCGATCTTGCTAGCGACATTTTCAGCTGTGCAACCAGGCAATGCGAAAAGGCCGACCGTGATCGTGGGATTGGCAGGGCAGGAGTTGGTAGACAGGAATGCAAAACTTGAACTTATCGCAGGTGGAAGTGGAGGAGCTTGACTTTCGATCTGCTTGTGCAAATCTGCAAATCGGAACGAGCTTTGGCCAATCACAAATCGCGCACCAATGACGTCGCCAAATTCGCCGAGGATGAAGCAGCATCACTAACATTAACTACTACATTGTATTCATTCACTGCTGGGGATGTAGCTATGTAGCAACTACTGGGTATTCCACTAAATTTATCAAAAGTACCAATGATGCCAATGATGCCAATCTAGGTACAACGCAAAGCAGAAGAAGAAGCCGGTGATCTTCTTGCGCGCCTAATAAGTCTTGAAAGTCAACGGGCCCTGCGCATGTCTCAATCTGGCTCCGAAGAATTGGAGGAAGATCACAAGGAAGAACGCGGCGCCCATGATGGCACTCTGAATCCCATATTCGGTCTGTGTACCTGCTGAAGTGGCCCAGTCGATTTGGATGTATCTGGAAAGAGAATGTCAGCACAGCTGCTCTATCACGTCGTAGAGAAACGTACCCCACGATAAATCCACCGAGCGTTCTGGCAAAGTTGATCAAAGCAGCACACTCGCCGGCAGCCTCGGGGTAGGCATCAAGCAGGTATGCGCCGACTGCAGAGGTGGTGATGATGGTCGCAAAGTTGTGCATGGCCCATCCCACTGCGAGAACCCAGTATGACCATTCAGGGGCCTTGTGCAGAGTCACGCCGATCAAGTTGTAACCGATCAACTTGAAAGGGAGCACGAGCCACAATACCACCTGATTCAATTAGTCAAAATATAGCCAAGAAGAGAGCATATTGTGAGTTACCAATCGGTTCTCGGGCGCAATCACTCCGTTGTGATACCGTGCCCAGATTTTCGCAATGAAGTCGAACAAGAAGTGTCCGATCACCAGCCCAAGAATGGCTCCGACCACAGGAGCCACGTAAAGAGCGGCGAGGTTGCGGAAGTCGAAATTGTATGCTGGAACGACGAAGACGGAGATGGTGGTGTTGTTTCCAATGGTCCACCCGACTGCGCGAGATTTAGCGATAGCCTGGCACGAAAGAAGAAATATACTCACAATCGAAGAAATAGAAGAGACAAGTCAAAAACACCGGGAGTTTCAACACCGCAAACAGGATTCGGCTGCCGGCTTCAAGGAAAGTATTTGTCGTATAGTTTTGCTTGTATTGCTCCACCCCGACAAGTCTCAGAAGGCGGTTCTGCTTGCGTGGAATTCGGTCAGGCATGAGATGTCGGGGGTAAAATGTCTCTTCACCGAGCACGACCACCAGTGCCAGAGCCAGCGCGATGAGTCCGAAATTGAGGTACATTCCCGTGCGCCAGGTCGACACACTGAGGATCGCGGCCATGAATTGCGGTCCCAGGAATGGGGAAAGGATAATCGCCGTCGACCAAATGTTGATTTTCCTGGCGTGGGAGTGCCAGAACCACACGTCCTTGATGATGGAAAGACCTAGCGCGGCACCACAGACCACGAACATGCCGTTCAAGATTCGAGACGCCATGTACGACTCGAAGGACTGAGCAGCTGCAGACCACACGGCAGTGCCGGCGGAGAGACATCCCATCCAGAAAAGGACAGGAAGACGACCAATCCAGGCAGACAGCCAGACGGCGAAGATACCGCCGACTCCCAACATGAAGGTCTGTTCATGAATTAGTCAAAGATAATCAAGGAGAGGGTAAAGTGTGAGTTACCATTCCAGCAGTGGCATGATTGATTTCATTAGGACTGATCCGCCAGTGTTGGGCCTGGGGAAGAAGGGCACTTGCACCGGTCGCGGCAGAATAGTCCGACGTGGCCGCCGACAGGCCGATGACCAGGAGAATGGCGGCTTTCTTCAGCCGCGACCAATTCAGAGGATCTTCGGGGTCGTCAGTCGGCTGGGGAATCAAGACAATTCCCTCTTTGGACTTCTTGAGCGGAACGCCGGCGGCAATGCCGAACTTCTCGCGCAGTCTGTCCTCGTCGAGGACGTAACCCTCTGTTTCGCCGATGCGATCAAGGTCAAGAGTCGCTGCCGTGCGAGCGGTGCCCTTCTCGTTGGCGGTGTTGTCGCCGCTAGAGAGCGAAGGGCGTTCAGAAGCTGGGCCATCTACAGTCGCTGGTTGTGTGGGATGCGCGGTTTCCGTGGCGGTCGCTTGGGACACATCTTTTGGCGAGGTAGGGGTATGGTTTTCGTCTGCCATTGTAGCAATGCTGAAATAGAATCAGGTTGGTAGGAGAGGCGACGGGATT
>JANSVK010000098.1:0-132994 GCA_030068005.1 Cladophialophora exuberans | reverse complement strand
TTAAAATGGCATGCTCATCTTACAGCCATCACACATAGTATCTAAGCATGGTGGCTCAAATGCATGGTCTTCTAAATAGTTGGGGGAATGCCAAGAAAAAAGTGCCAAGTGCGCCGCTCGGGGGATACAGGTATTCCTCCCGCCGGTACAAGGTCCCTAGTCTCTTGAGAGTACTCGTCCTTCGGAATGTGTGGTGAAGTCAATATGTGCCTTTTCCCAATTCCCATCATGATCGTCATCGACGGTATGTACTCCGCATTCAAGCCCGACCAGGCCTTGCTCGCTTGCTCCCCACAAACAGTTTTCGATGTCACCTTGAATGCGGCACGACATGCAATCGCAGTACTAGTATGGCAAACCGCAAACGTATGTCCGGGGCATTGAGCTCTCCTCACTTCATCTCGTTCTCGTCCTTCTTTTCTACGTGACACTCTGCATAGCGATGGCGCCCAATATGACTCCCTACACCTTCGTTCTTGTCTTTTCTTTGTGTTACAACCTCTGTTGTGGGCAGACTACCACCTCGAGTGCAACCGCAGCTACATACACGAATCCAATCCTGAACACGGTCGGCGCCGATCCCTGGGTCGTACGCTATGAGGACTACTACTACATGACCTACACGACCAACGACAACATCACAATCCTGAGAAGCAGTGTCCTTACCGATTGGAACAACGCCGACGTTAAGCTCGCTTTCTCACCGCCAGAAAACGAATCTTACAGCTATGACCTATGGGCTCCGGAGCTCCACAACATCAATGGATTATGGTACATTATCTTTACCGCAGACGTTGACCCAGACACGCCTTCTCCCGAGCAGGACATGTACTGCGACTTCAATTGCCCCGCCGTGAACCACCGGATGTTCGTGCTCGAGTCCAGCGGCTCAGACCCTTGGTTGAGCGATTACACATTTAGTGCCGAACTCGACACCTATGATCAATTTGCCATCGACGGCACCTACTTCAACCACACCACGGGCCTCTACCACATCTACTCTTGCTGGGAGTCCGCATACCAATCATGGCCATCCATGCTCTGCATTTCGAAGATGTCCGATCCCTCCACCATCTCATCCCCGTTGTCGGAACGCGCCGTAATCTCCCGCCCAGACCAACCCTGGGAGAAGACGCCCTACAATCGCACCGTGAACGTCCGACTATCATCAAACGAAGGGCCCGAACAGCTGACCAACCCGACCACGGGCCAGCAATTCGTCATCTACAGCGCCGCCCGCTCTGACAACCGGAACTACTGTCTCGGTCAGCTCGAACTCACTGGTCCCGATCCTCTCGACCCGGCCTCCTGGACGAAAGACACCTCCGGATGTGTATTCTACCAGAATCCCGATGAAGAGGTCTACGGTGTCGGACACGCGAGTTTCACCACGAGTCCGGATGGGACCCAGAATTGGTTGGTGTATCACGGCATGGTGAACTATCTGGAAGGATGGAGCGCGAGGACGATCCGCACGCAGCAGTTCACGTGGAACAGCGACGGGACGCCGAACTTCCCAAGGCCAGGCGTCGGACCGTATCCCGTGCCGAGTGGACAGGAGGGCGGCGGCTCGAGTGTCGGAGGGACGAGTAGTTCCGTGTCTGTTGCGTCTTCGTCAGGCGCATCCGTGACGGGCAGTACGTTCGGATACTCTGAACCATGGAGCAGCGGCTGGTCTCAGGGATGGCATTCGACGTGGAGGTGAAAACGCCGTATTTGGGGGAGGATATACCTCGCACTAATATCGTCGAGCAGTGTTGGACACGCTGCCCCAGCGCACGATGAGATCTAAGCATTAATTCCCGGTAGAGCGCAAAAGGCCATTGACACGGAAGCACGACAGGTTCTTTCGAAATATTTCCCCGACGCCGTATATACATACATAAAAAAGGAATGTATCTAACTGGGGAAGAAAAATCTAGAACTTTTACCCAAACGCGCCCGACTTCTACATTCAGCGAGTATTCACAACTTCTCTATTCGTCTAGCATGCACTACCAGTAAGTGATGCAACCTCAAGGACAGTGGAATTCATGTGGCAATGACATTGATTGAAGAGGCACTCATGTATTGATATGCATTGAAACAAACGACTAAGTCAGATAACTAGAAAACTCCTGAATGACTGAACAAACTCCCCCCAAAAAACACCCCTGAATTCTGGCATAAAAGATTCTGGTCCGATGGCTCGGCCATGAAATCGTATGGTACAAATGTATGGATCTCTCTTCGTGGATGTCGTAGTTGTACAATACTGCAAATTGTGGCCTCCTGAACCTGTGTGGACCGTCAAGTGTGTTTCTTTCTTGCAAAAGCAAAACACGGTAGCCGAAGTAGACAAGGACCTGGGTACTCCCACCCTGATTGCGACCGTCCCCTAATATTGTCCGGGGGGGCGAAGGATAGTGGTCGAAACAGAAACGAAAAGAGGAAATCATGATGACGAAAAAGGAAAATCGTTCTAGCGGTCGTGATGGTAGATGGCCGTGATAGTAGCCCATGACTTAATGAGCACATCGAGAACAGATGGGTTGACTGAAAGTATGGCGACAATCAGGAGTAAGCCGAAGTGGGCGAACGATGAAGAAATGATCAAAGGCAGCACCGGCGCCATTGAGGATGTCGCTGGCAGTAGCACTACCCCGTGGCCAAGATGTCGCGTAGTCATTGTGGAGAATGATGCTTTGCTCAAGACCAATGCTGCTTCCGGACCCTCCAGGTACAGCGAGGGTGGAGTCATCCATGATGCCTGGGATGACCATGCCAGAAGAGTCTTCTTCTTCTTCATCGAGGCAAAGGTGATCGAGACTATTGGCGGGACTGACGCCAAAGCGAGCCCAAGCGTGATGCCCATCTTCTTCCTCTTCTTCCTCGGAAGCCGAGTTTGGATGGCGAGTATCACCGACATTGATATTGGCGAGATGATGGCCGTTGAGCTGACCAGGAACTTCATAGCTGTTGTCGAAGCTTCCATCACTCAAAAAGTGAGACTCGTTGGTGTGGATGGATGACGGAGGGGAGGACAAATCGAATCTTCTTGTGCCATGGTCAGGAAGGTCAACGTCTGGGCTAGGCATACCTTGACGACCGCCCTCACCACCGTAGGTTTCCAAGTTCGATTCATCCTTGAAGAAATGTGTTAGTCGGCACAGACAGCCTCGACAGCCACATCCACATCCATGGTGGCTGCCTTGACCGGAGCAACAAGTACCGGAAGTAGGGTGTTTCTTTTTGTCGTGATGGTTGATTCTTTTGATGGCTTGAACAGGTGCTGAAGAGCTGCGTGGAATGGTTTCAGTTGATGATAGTGGTGGTGGCGGTTGACCGGCCATGTTGTGGCAAAAATACGAGGTTGATCCCTGAAGTTTGTGGGGGTACATATGCGAGTGATTGGTTTTGATGCTTTGATTTTGTTGTACAAGTGTTGGAAGAAGTGACGTGATGAGTATTTGAGACAACCGCCCGATGATAGTCTATCTTTGCGAAAGGAATTGCATATGTCGATTAATTTTCAAGCACAGAAAGAAGCTGGTGAGAGAAATGGAAAAGGAGGAAATCCAGGACAGAGAAGTGGTATTTGATATAGGATCTCTATTCACCCTGAACGGAGTCAGAGGTCAGGTGGAAACGGCTTGAAAGAGGGGTTTCATCAGGCAGAGCCCGTCGATCGAGAGACCCAGACGCCATTGAGAAAGTCAGGTGTTGAGAGCAATACGGCAATGAGGAGCGGTCGCTCAGCCTCGAATGCTCAATCTAGACATGTGCTTCCATGGCCAGTCCAGACGCAACGTGGGGGTTACTACACGTTGTCAATGAGATATCAATCGTCAAAAGATCCGGCATGCAAAGTACGTCTGGATGGGCAGCTTCGTCATTCCGCGGCAGGGGTCTTCCATCTTCGCTCAACGGCAAACGACCTCATTTCAGGGACTTGGGTGGGATGAATGCATTAAGACGACGGGCGGAGCAGGGCGTTGACCCTAGAGTGAACTGTATTTCACCGAAAGCATCGGCCGAGGGGAGAAAGGGACGTCGAAGCGAGGATAGATTGGAAAAAGGAAAAAGGAAGGTCGCTGTCGCGAAGGGCGTACGGGAGGATTGAGGCGCGGCTTGGGACGGTTGAAGGGAGAGTCCTTGGACACGTGGATTAGATAGACCTGCATATGCAGCGTGGCAGATGACTCCCGGGTCCCTGGCTCCGCGAAGAATCTGGAATATTGTGATCAAATGGCAGGGAATATAGAGATATAAACCCGGGGTAAACAAAGGGAAAAGATAATCGTCTGAAGTGACAATTATCGATAGTTGCAGCTGCCAATCGACGTAGACGCGGAGCCGGGAGACGATCCCATTTGCGGCCTCGACGTAGGAAACTCTCGATTCGCCAAACCGGTAAACGCTGATGGGCCAGCTGCCGAGCATAGCCGCCTGCAAAGTTGACGCTTTGCCAGACTCTGGAATGATTTCCGCTGTGCTCGTGACTTTTCCCCTCTTCGCTTCGGTTTGCTTTGGGATCCAAGAGAACACCTCACGATCTCAGTAGAGAGGATAAGTTTAACATCAAAGGTTCCGTTTCATCACCCGAGGACGACTCGTACCTCCACAGGTAACTCGGCGGGAACGGGCACCCTCTGAGGCTGTGTCATGCTTGATTTAATCTCCGGGCCCATGTACAAGTGGTGAATCGTGGTACCTAGGTACAAGTACATATTCCTTTTCACATGAAAATGTACGAGCTGTAATTTGGGAAGGACACAAGACTTGCTTTTTCTCGAGCTAGTCCGCTCGTAGGCAACGGGCGTCGGTTCCTAACTTCGCGCCCGAACACATCATCATGGATCAGCCATCGAATACGAGCGACTCCATCTAGGCACATTCGTCATGGTGCAGTAGTCTCTGATGGACCGGCCTTCGATGGCAAATGGTGTTTCGAGTCGGGACTCGCCGATGCAGAACGACTGTCCTAGTCCATGATTGGCTTCTCGTCCCGTGTCAAGGCTGACCACCAACTCTCACACTTCCTTTTCAGCTGCTGGGGCCACGGTCCAACCTTCTACTTTTTCCTTCTAGAAAGCTTTCTAGAAAACGAACAGCGAACAGGGATCGTCGGGTAACTCGTGAGACCAACGCTGAAGGAACAACCTTGCGTCGTCGGTAAACTCGGGTGCATCGACAGCGAATTTCGGGTATGTATAGCGAGACTCGGAATATGTTCAAACATTTCAAGTGGATTCGAGTCGACTGTCACCCAATAATAGAGAAATTTGGTAGTGTGTGGAAGAGACACCGGAAAATGCATCCATTCGTGTCAAGGTTGTTCAAAGTCGTGAGACAAGAAGTGATCCTTGCTGCAGGCCTTTTTTCATGCCAGCGAGTCACTTGTCCTATCACCCTATCTCCTTCCCTGCCTGTGCAGTGTCCCGACTATCCACCCGAACCCGTCGTTATTCATAATTTCCATCCATGCACCACTAATAGTTCATCCCTATACTGTGTGGACAATTCCCACACGTTTTGTCGTGTTCTCATGAGAGAGATGGGTATCAAAATATCCTATATAGATCGCGTAAATTCATTGTACGGTCGACGCCTTAATCCCCGCAACATGACCTGATCAAGTCAGAATTGCTCCGTGAAAATCCTCTGCCTTAAACCACTTCGGAGAAGTACCTTTTACTCGTGTGCCTTCCACCAGGTGATCGTGGGTCAGGCGGTAAGGGCCCGCTGTGGTGTACAACATGTGGGCGAAACACTGCGTCCACAGGCGGTTGCCAATCATCTAGGCCCAATGGGAAGTATTCGTAGAGTTGGTCAACATTTTCACCTTCCCCATTGTATGGGAGTCCTGATTTGGTCGGGAGGAGCTCGGGTCTGAGGCCCCCCGGTGGCATTGATCCTTGCCCGTTCATCGAAGCCATCGAACTTGGTACACTGGTCATGGATGTTTGGTGATTATGCATTCGGGGCCGTGGTCCTGCGTGACTTGTTAAGTGGCCAGGAGAGGTACTGGTTGTGTTCGTGTATGACCCAACTGGTCCTTTGTTGATGAGAGAAGGGGAGGGGTTGGACGTTGGCGGTCTCGATGATTGTCTCGAGTTCTGCTTGGGAGGATGGGGACTCCCTCCTTCGTCGTCGCTTCCAAAATGTAAGCTCATTGGCCGACTTCCCGATGCCATCTCTTGTGGGAAGGTGAAGGGAAAGGGGCCCGGAGTGCCAATCTCAGGAGTTCCTTCGGTGAAAGCCGGTACGGCTGGGCGACTCAACGGAGCTGAGTAAGGCGTGGCCATAGGGTCGTGTACTCCTTGTGAGACCCAGTTTGTCCCATCGCTATCTGATGGTTTCATGTCCATGTTGTCGTAGCCAAGCCCCATAGGCGGCATCTCCTCTGAAGGAGTCTTGATCTTTGGTGCTGACGTGACTTGAGGTACAGAAGTCGCGCTGTTCGAAGCTCGTGACGTGGCCGGAAGATGTTTCCTTGCAGTCGAGCTGCTGCTCAGAGGCAAGTCCTTGCGGGCAGCAAAGTTTCGGGGACTTCTCCCTCGAACAATGACAGCTCCAGAGTGAGCTTCCGCAATGGAGATCTTTCCACCGGTAGATAATGACGCCATGATCTTCAGGTGAAGAGTGAAGTGCTGCTGGAGCTCCTTCCGCCGTCCGTTGTTGGCCGTAGCTATTCTGAATTGAAGTCGTTTCCATTGAATGGGAAAGGTCGTAAAGTCCGTGTCCAGTTCCTGTCCGGACATCTTGTCAAGGGGAATCGTGGGAGGTTCTCGTTCAATCTTGTCTTCGGGTTTCGGCGCCTCTCCACTAGCAGGTGTTTTCCAAGGAACCGAGATGATCTTGACCGAATTTCCTTCCACGGATTCGGTCGCTGACACTGCAAGTTCTAGTTCGTAGATGGGTATTCTAGAGCCATCGTCGGTGAAGACATATCGCAAGTTCCTGGGGAGAGTCACTGAGCCAGTGATCTGAAACAGGTTGCGACGATAGCAGGTCAACTCTGGAGGAGGTGGAGGAGTATCGGCCGTTACAGGCCATTGAGACTCGGCCAAGAAGAACATGCCATGTAGCTGCGCACTGATATTGACCGAGGATCGGCGAAACGAGTCGTCTAGTAGAGTGAAGTTGTACTGCGGCATGGAAAAACTGAGGTATTTGCTGTCGCGATCAATCGACGGGCTTTCGGCCACTCCATCCGTAGCCACTTGCTCAAACTGAGAGATTGTGCTTTCGGCAAAAGGGTCCTCCAGGTTGGAAGAGTAGCGCTTGAGCACCGCGGGGTGCTGCAGGTTACTGGAAGGCGCAAACCCAAGCTCATCGCCGCTGCAATGTGTTAGACCTTGCATTTCAGAAGGTGGGACGGAATATACCTCATGTATGGTTCCGAGTCAAAGTTGGAGTATTGTTCTTGCAGATCCATGACGGATGGAACACTCATATAATCAAGATTTTGTAGACCTCCTCCTGCATACGAAGGCATAGGACTGGGAATATAGGGCATTGCGAGAGGGTCGTAGCCGTCCATGGTGGAGGCCATATGCGTGCCAGTGTGTTTCGGAGGTGGAGAGGTTGAGATGCGGAGTATGAGGGACCGACGAGCTGGACGACAGCTTCCCAGAGGCAGTTGTTATGGAGGAGAGAGAAGAGGGTTTTCAGTCTTCATTCTCGAGAGCAACAAAATTGCTCACCGAAGGCGCCACCGTCAAAGAGTTCAGAAAAATTGGAATATCGATGACCCGGTGGGAGAGTGGACGTTAATCAGCAATGGCGAGTTTTAAGCAGTGCGGTGCAAGCTGGAAGGTCTGAGACTCAAGAGCAAAGCCCTGGGAGGGGGCACTGAGGCGGGAAAAGAGGGACTGTAGGTGACAGGGACCGGCACTGGACTGGCTGCTGGAGCCCGGGGGGGCCAGCTACAAATCCACCTGTAGGATGTGAGAATTGGCCTGTCGTAAATAGTTGGTGTTCCGCAGCTTGGCGGCACAGGCGACAAATGGCTCGATTATGAGATGAGGCGAATCTCAGAGAATCACAAAGACTGAACGACCACGAGTCCTTGTACACAAAGTAGCGGTGGACAGGGTTAGCAGTATATACTGCACCTGGACTGACTCGAGATGCAGAAGCAATGGTATTCCTGTTGCATGGTTGGGTAGCGCGCAATGGTATCAGTGTTTCCAAGGTTCGCTTGTTCGGTGGCTGGTCGGTAGAAGCAAAGGCGGTCTTCTAGAAGAAAACGGGCCCCTAGGTTAGTTTAAGGCCCCTGGTCCTCACCTGGCACTTACCTGGAGGCACTAATAAAAAACGGAAAGTGTAAGTAAACGGTTTAGCTGCGTGGAGCTGGCTGGGATCATCTTTGTGCCTTTGCTCCGTTTTGCCCATCTCCCTCTCGGACTCGTTTCCTCCTAGGACCATAATCTCAATCAGCGCCAGTGGTTTCTTTTGGGGTCTCGCTCGCCCAGCAGTGTGCGCCTCGGCTCTTTTCATGCAAGCAGCACGGAGTAAATTGCATCTGGCAGAATCAATCGACCCCAGGACGCCATCATGCAGCAATCCTTTTCTTCCCCTCATGCACCGAAGCCGTCATGGAAAACTCCTTAGCCTGACCTAGCGGCACCCAGCAGCTTAGCTGGAAAATCATTGCGCATGATGGGTCCCCCTTCACAATTCCGGTGGGGACGACTGTCCAGGCGACTTCTGCCACTCACAAACCCATTTCGCCTCCGAGGTTCAAGTGTGCCCAGTCAGTGAGCCAGTGGTGGTCTGTCTTCCTCCCGCGTCCCCATCGCTGATCATCGCAGCGCCCGATAGCCTGACATGCATAAGGACAGTCTGTGTGCCTGCTCGTTAACCTTGAAAGCCTTGGTGGCGCTTCGGGCTTCCCGTCGAGGACAAGACTCATGACATTGTTGGCAGCTCTAGACGAACCGTGAGAAGCATCATTACGATTGCTGCATCGTAGCCCGGTAGCCTAGTCATGGGTAGACACGGCTGATCTTAAGCTCAGACCACTGCCTGAATATAGCAACTCAGTGCGAATTCAGTTAAAGCGCCTCTTGAATACCTGCGTGCCTGGGTATCCCATGACGTTTCGCTCTCCGGGGTCTCACTTTAATAAAGCTATCGCGCTGTCTAGGCTTACCCGGGACCAAAAAAAACGAATCACTTAGAGGTGGGAGCCCGATATTCCGCAGAAGTTCAGGTTAGTCATGAAACCCAAAGCCTTAGGCACTCCGGCAGTAGCAGCCTGGTACTGGTGCTGGTAGTGGTACATGTACCCGTACTTGTGCAGTACCGTTAGTATCAGCCGGGAACAATCTGTCCAATCTTTTTAAGCTGTCCAATTTATCCTAAACAGCAAAGTGCTTCATATGTAAACTCACTTCATCTTCCTAAAATGACCTTGCTCCGTCCCTCCGTCGGTCAATAACAAGCTAGTCTCTCTGATCATTGCACTAGTCATTAACCACCATCTTCCAATAGGCATCTCCCAGCCTCCTGCCCCATTGTGATTGCCCATTATCACAACGGTCGTGCTTATGGTACTCGTAGATAGTCTGGTATTCTCCACGTCCGCTATCTCGATAGACGAGACGTCCAATCCTTATTATAGACCTTGAGAGCCCGATGGCCATGATATTCACTGTCAGATTGAGCTGTCTTGATAAGACACTATCTCAGCAAGGATCACTTGTGGGATCACTTGGTTGTACCGATTTGGAAGGTCGATGGCCCAGTCTGTCCTGGCTAGCCTATCTTCTTTCGAGTAGCGATGAAAATCGGCCGATGCGCGCGACGCACCTCGGTATGAAATGCACCTGGGAGCGAGTATAGGGGAAGAGCTAAATCGCTCGACCCCATGTTGGTGGCCTTTCGGATTACTCGTACAGGCATCAAATACGCACTGAGGGACTATTGTGCCTTCTGAAACTTGAACGTGAAAGAACATGTCTTGCTGATCATCACGTCGCGGACATCATTGTCCAGTGGACAGGGTCGCTCGAGATCTCCTCAAAGCTGTTGCTAATGGTAAAGCCTATGGCTTTGAGACTGTTGATCGTAAAGTCCTCGCGGGTCTGTCATCGTCAGTTGCGTGCTTGAGTCATGGGTCTTACCACTTACATAATCTAATAGGACAGTCCGTAAGCCTTGCTTTTTGAACTGACGGATTCCCAACAAGATCAACCCTTGAAAAAGGGTCACCCGATCACTATACATTGTCGAGATGACCGGCGATGACAAGCATGCTGCTCCAATTTGCTTATGCAGTGCAGGAATGAAGCGTGCGATCTTGGACTCCGGTCGGCACATCAATATACTCGCTAGAACAGCCTGATCTGAGGCTCGCTTCGCTCGAATGATGCCACAGCCAGCTTTGTCTGCAAGAGCCCTTTCGTAAATTCCGCGAACATCTGTTCGTGAGCATCTTATGAGGTGCTCCATCATCACGTCGCTATACTCGGGGCCGTGCACGAGATCATATTTGACGTCAGACAGCGTGAGTGCCTGGCCCAGTCCATCAGGAGCTGACCATATTGACAAGTCTCGGATCATCATCGTCGCAACCGGAGTTGACAGGGAAACATTCCAACCCAGTTTCGCAAACCACTGTCGAAGTCGCTTATACTCGTTCGGATCCAGCCTAGGGATACCCAGGTACACATGCGGAAACCTCACACCGAGTTGAAATCGAGTAATTCCCTTTTTCTGCAGCAAAGCTCGAACGGCACGATCGTGCAGGGAATGCCCAATTGAGAGACGCCGTCGCGCAGGATCGACAATGATTGCACCAATGTGTCCCACGCCACTATTTTTGAAGTAATATGTTGTAC
This sequence comes from Cladophialophora exuberans, assembly GCA_030068005.1. Taxonomy (NCBI): domain Eukaryota; kingdom Fungi; phylum Ascomycota; class Eurotiomycetes; order Chaetothyriales; family Herpotrichiellaceae; genus Cladophialophora; species Cladophialophora exuberans. Next base: position 122,165 of record JANSVK010000098.1, on the reverse strand, counting down.
AAAATCCAAACAATTCTTTGGTACTGCTATTTCGGACCACGAAATGTGCTTCTTCCACATCGGGGTCGTGAAGGAGAAAGGTTTTGGTGCTGGTATTTTTCAAGGCGGCGGCGTGCACAGAAGGCTCGTCCCGAGATTGGGCAAGAAGTGCGTCAAGCGCTGCTGCATCTCGCTCTTCGCTAAAGCTTTCCACAAGCCACTGTTGTCTTGTATGACTGGTTTGGGGCTTTTGGCTGAACGAGCCTGGGAGAACTCCAGTAGGGGTAAGCTCTCCGTAGAGGACTTGAACCAGGGCTTGTAGGGCAGCCTCGGTAAAGTCGTAGGTGCATACATATGATCCAATGGAGGTGTCTGAAGCAAAATCGAAAGGAGAACTGACAGCGACCACAACACAAGGCTTTTCTCTCTGTTTGCCATCTGGGCCCACAGACATCTTGCATAGCATGGAGATGTGCTTTGCAAATGCATTTTGATACATGTTGCGCCCTGCATCGGCTGTAACGACCACTACCCCATTTGCTCGATTCAGCAAGTTTTCATGGAGCGGCCTGACTCCATTTGCAGTATAAGAGGTATGGGAGATTTTACCCCCTCGGTACCGTGCAAGCATGCGGCCTAGCTCTCGGAATACTTGTTCGCCACTCATGACAGATGTGTTTGTATCAATACTTGGACTTCGGCCAAGCTGAGAGACGGATGATCCCTCATTCTGCAGGTGGTGGAATAGAGCAGATGCTGGCAAAGGTTTGACGAGAGGAGTCAACAGGAGGAGCTCTTCTTCGGCTTTAATGACTCTTGAAAGTGGTAAATAGTGATTCTGATCTCGGACGACAGTGATTGATTTGCTGTAAGCGGTGGTGGACAGGCTTGTATGGAGCGGCTGCAGTCGCGCAAGATTTTCGGTCCCCGCTGGCAAGAAAGCCTTTTCCCAGGATGTAACTTTGGCTTTCAAGTTGAGGATTCTCTGTACGGACTCTTGTACTCGGAATCTTTCAATCATGCCATTATCGAGACCAGTGGTAAGTCCATTTATGGCCTCTTCTTGAACCGACAAAGTTCGGCAGGTGAGAATCAAATCACAGCCGGCCTTAAAGGCCATGACTGTTCCCCCACTGATCCCAATGTTGCGGCTGAGAGCCTCCATTTCTAGACAGTCGGAGACAACAACTCCATCGAAGCGCATCTCGTGGCGCAGAAGATCGCGAACGATCTGCTCCGACAGGCAGGCATGCATGACATTGACTTGAGAAGACGCCATTGCGACACCACCTACCATCATGGAATCTATGCCATGGGCAATTGCGGCGCGAAAGGGGACCAAGGCACTTTGGCTGAGGTTTTCGAGAGAGTCGGTGATAGTAGGCACATCATCGGGCACACCAAAGAATTCCAGGTTTCCATAGCCGGGGAAATGTTTGCCGCACGTTGCGACTCCGCCTTCTTGATAACCTTTGATGCATTCCGCTCCATAGGCCGAAACTTCATGGGGGTCGTCGCCCACTGATCGAACACCAAGAGGCTGGTTCCTGGCATTAGTCAAAACATCGAGTACTGGACCTAAGATCCAATTGATACCGCATGAATTCAGCTCTTGAGCGGTAGCTCGAGCAATATCCTTGGCGAGCTTTTTTGAGCCAGTAGCAGCCAAGCCCATTGCACTAGGAAATTGCCGAATATACACTTCATCGTATAAACTGTTGACACCGCCATTCTCATGGTCCAAAGCAATCAAGAGCGGAACTGGATGGCCAGCTTGTTGAGCAAGAGTTTGGAGATCAAGGATCAGCTGAGTAGCTTGTTCGGCAGCTGTGGAGGGCAGGTTAGTGTAAGGGCGCGGAAATCAGAGCAAACAGGAGCACGGCACATTTGAGATTCTGCGCTTTGAGAAGTATCGAGCCTACGTGATACTTCTCAATCAAAATCTTGATTTGGTCGGTGACGGAAGTGCCATCAAATCCCATCATAAAGAGTTGGCCGAGCTGCCTGTCATATATAGGTCAGTGTCTGGTCTTGTGAGGCTCACCAAAGGAGACAAGCACAGGCGCATACCTTGATTCGTCCCACAGGGCGGGCAGATCCCCGTTGGTGGCCAGAGCCATGATGATACCAAAGAGCTAGTTCCCCACATGCAGAACGATTGGACGGGGATGGGAATAGGCCGGACAGGAGAGGGATGGGGTGGTCAAGAATCTGGATGGATATGCAAATGGTCAGGAGTGACACGCATGTAGAGCCGGTGTGGCCAGTGGAAGCCAGAGAACAGCCGAGAATGGGGAACTCAAGGTTCGCATTGGCGTGCACGCATGGCGTCAAAGGAATCAGGAACGTGGGAACGAGCCTGAAAGTGAGCAGACGACGTGATGTTGCATTTTGAATTTGGCAACGTCGTGTTGTGCTTTTGATAATGTAATGTTGGAGATGGGGAGATGAAAGAGAGGATGCCAGTGGCCTCGAATGGCACCCTACCAGTCAGCGGAGCCCGAGGGGAGCTCCTGCCACCAGCCACCAACCACCAGCTCAGCGTGCTCAATGCCAGTGTTACACCGAATGGGTCACGTGACGTTACTCTTGTCTTCCCCGCCAAAAATTCTTCAAGCTTCCCGTCTCGGTGCCCGCCTGCGCAGCCAACGACATTCATTCTGTAACAAACTTCTTGCATCCTTGGGTAACTCTCCTACTCGTCCTACTCCTCCTTCCGGTCTCGCTGATAAGATGACCGGTCAATCCGGCCAATCTCTCCCGGGTCACGGTTCCAGTGGTTGGATGAGATTGTTGCAACTGTTGCACCAGCTTCGTTTCTTTCTCCTACTATCCTTCCGATCGCCTTGCTCGTGTAGTAGTCAGTCAGCAAATTCTCTTCAGATGCCGATGCAGCTGCCTATGTGCCTCTTCCCGTGATCGGGGGAGCTGTTTAAAGGGCCTGATGCTGCAAACTACGTCAACGGTTTGTCCCTCACCTCACTGCTCTTCTGTCCTATCTCTTGCCGCTCCTTGTTCGTAGAGGTGTAGTTTCCATCAGCTGCTCTTTCTTTACAGACTACAACACTCAAAATGAGGGTCATCATCCGCGACGATAAAGACGGTGCCTCCCAATATGCCGCCCGATACATCATCAACCGTATCAATGCCTTTGCGCCGACTCCAGAGAGACCCTTCGTTCTCGGGCTACCAACAGGTAGCAGCCCTGAGGTAATATATAAATATCTCGTCCAGGCGCATAAAGCAGGCGAGATCTCCTTCGCCAACGTTGTGACCTTCAACATGGACGAATATGTGGGTCTACCTGAAGATCACCCAGAGTCCTACCACAGCTTCATGTATAAGCACTTCTTCGCCCATGTCGATGTCAACCCTGCGAATGTCAACATCCTCAATGGCAATGCCCCCGATCTTAAAGCTGAATGCGCCAATTACGAGGAAAGAATTAAAAAAGCCGGTGGCATTGATTTATTCCTCGGTGGAATCGGGCCAGATGGGCACATTGCGTTCAATGAGCCTGGCTCGTCGTTGAAGTCAAGAACCAGAACAAAGACGTTGGCTGAAGATACAATCCGTGCGAATTCGCGATTCTTTGGTGGAGACTTAAGCCAGGTGCCAAAACAGGCCTTGACTGTCGGGGTGGGAACGGTCATGGATGCGCGAGAAGTACTGGTCATTGTGATCGGATCGAACAAAGCCCTTGCGTTGGCCAAGACCATCGAGGGCAGTGTGAGCCAAATGTGGACTTGTAGTGCGCTTCAAATGCACGAGAAGGCTATGATTGTGTGTGATGATGCGGCTACGGACGAGATGCTTGTCAAGACGGTGAAGGTAAGACCTCAAAATTCCTGAGCACCCAATTCACACAAGACAAGACGCTAATTTGCCTGCCAGTACTTCAAGAGCATCGAAAACGTCGAGGCAGAGCAAGAGACTGCCAAAGCCACACCTCAAGAACGCACAGACGTCCGCCTGGACAACTGGCGCGCTGGACTGAAAGACCTCAAGATCAACACAGATCGTAAAGAGCAACAACAATTGATGGACCAAGATGACGGCGAATTGACACCGGACAGCATGTCCTCGAGACTAGTGGATTCGGCGATCGCCATGAACGACAAAAAGATGTCAGATTTTATGTTTGATCGGATGGGCTCCAGAGTTTCGACTTTTGCTGCATGAAAATATGTTTTCCGTCCTTTGGCAACACGATACCAATGTTTTCGGCGCGGCGCGGCGAGGCGAGGCGTTTTGGTCTTGGTGTGCTTGTAAATTGAGGTCAGCCACAAAATGAAGGAAAAAGATCTGAACAATATATATATGACCATCCATACCCTGCCACAAACTCGGGAGAGGCTGGCAATTCTTTGATTTTGATATTTGCTACATTCCTAGATGACTATAATCCGACCATTCAGGTTACAATTTCGCAAACACAGTCGGCACACTCCCACCCATCTCGACCAGGGTACTTTTGTTCCTGACCCAAGCCTCTAATCCTCTTCGTCCGTTCTCCACACCCACACCGCTCTGCTTCCACCCTCCGACCGCCATCTCGGCAGGCGACTCGCCCCAGGTATTGACCCAGGTGATACCCGCCTGTAGCTGCCTGATCACATTATGACACTCATTGATATCCTTCCCAAAGACGCCCGCCGCGAGACCTAGGTCTGTGGTGTTGGCGCGCGCAATGGCCTCGTCGACGGTCTCATATGTCAGAATCGTCATGACGGGGCCAAAGATCTCCTCTTTCACGATCTTCATCGAGTCGCGGCAGTCGGTGAAGACTGTGGGCTGGAGCCAGTAGCCTGATTTGTAGTGTGCGGGTAGATTGGAGGGCTGGTCGACCCCGCCGTAGAGTAATGTAGCCTTGTCCTCGTCACTGCCGTGGCGGATGTAGCTGGTGACTTTTTCGTAGTGGAGTTTGCTGACCAGGGGGCCGAAGTTGGTGTTCATGTCCATCAAGTTGCCCGCGCGAACGTGCTGCAGTTTTGCCAGTAGGGTCTTTTCAAATTGTGATTTTAGGGCTTTGGGGACGAACACTCGTGTCCCATTCGTGCAGACCTGGCCGGTACTGAAGAAGTTTGCCATCATGGCACCATCGACCGCCTGTTCGACATCCACGTCTGGAAGCACGATGACGGGGCTTTTCCCGCCGAGCTCCATCGTCACATACTTCATTTCTCCCGCGGCAGCACCAGCAACTTTACGACCTGTCGACACCTGGCCTGTGAAGCTGACCTTGGCAACACCAGGATGTTTCGTCAAATAAGCACCCACGTCGCCCGCACCATACACGACGTTAAACACTCCATCCGGCAGACCGGCCTCCTTGTATATTTGGGCCAAGAACTGCGCGTGTAGAGGCGTCACCTCGGACGGCTTGTACACCATGGCATTCCCTGCCGCGAGACAGGGTGCCGACTTCCACAGCGCGATCTGGATCGGATAGTTCCAAGCTCCAATTCCAACGCACACGCCCAACGGCTCCTTGGCCGTGTACACCCACGCAGAGTCGCGCAGGCGGAAGCTCTCCCCGTTTAAGCCTCCCGACGCGACCAGGTTGGCGAAATACTCCAGCACATCGGCGCCTGTGACGATGTCGACGGTTGAGGTTTCAGAGTACGGTTTTCCAGTGTCGAGCGTTTCGATCTGGGCCAGCTCGTCATTGCGAGACCTCAGAATGGATACGGCCTTGTGCAGTATTCGTGCCCGTTCGATGGGCGGTGTGCTGGACCAGGATGGAAAGGCGGATTTGGCGGAGGAGATGGCCGAGTCGATAGACTGTGGCGAGGAGGCGTGGATTGTGCAGACGGGATTGCCTGTTGCAGGGTCGACGGATTTGAATGTGCCTGAGGAGCGCGATGAGGGCTGAGATCTTCCGCCAAAGAATGTATGGCGCTCTGAGAGCTTCATGGTGATTTTGAATGGGAGATGGATGAGAGATGAATGAGTGTTTGTTTTACTCTGAATCTGGTTCCTGCCTTGCTAAAGCTGCTCCTTCTGCTTCCTTACCAAGTTTCTCTTATGACAAAGCAGCAAAATACCTGTCACAAGAGTTCCAATATCGAGGTTGGGTTGATGTTGTTCTCGCCTTCACTCACCAAACTATCTAGAATTGACGTCGGTGTCTCTTCCCCACTGGCAGCCCTGCAAATGATTGGACGTCGATAATTTTTTGTTACGCAGTCAGACTTCGAAAATTTTTTGGATTCTGACACTTGCATAAACTTCCCAGGCTTCTTTTTCTTCCTACTTCCTTCTGATAAACGCGCTTGATCCCTGTCACTTGCCAATCCTCTCATGCATGCGTCTCGTCTTTGGCACCATCTTGGCGGTTAGGCGCAAAGCCGGTCATTCCGTGCCAATTTTTCCCCTTGCAGGCATCGAATTCCCTTGGAACTCTCGTGCTTCGAAGCTGTGAGACAGCAAGCAAGCCAGTCACTGCAACCTCGTATCTTCCGTTATCGACTTATCAGCAAGTTGCAGCATAGAGGCTCCTTTTCGGGTAACAGGAACCTGAGTCGATCTACTTCCACAATACGAGACTTCCAAGTCTTTTGATACCGACATTCTCTCTTTGCTCTCGCCTCCACATTCGTCTCCCGTCTCCAGTTACGTACAAATTTTCACCGCCACCAGCCACCCATTTGCGAGCCCGACAATGAAGGCAAAGCTCCTCTGGGTCCCGTTTTCGCCACGGCACGTCAAGCTCCAGCCCTGTTATCTGGGGGTGTGGGTTCTTTTTCGTCCCCATCAGAGTCGCTTGATAGTAGATACCGTCACTAAGGATGTACTTCCCTTTTAGCGGATCGAGCTTGAATGACGAAGTGGACTGACACCTGACATCGACCAAGAGCATACACGAAAAAAATCATGTGGGCCCATTTATTCGTGTGACCTTTAACCTCCATCGACTACTCGTGCTTTTTGCTTTTGGTCAACAATTTGAATGTCTAGGTCCTGAAAATATAATTGTATTATTTCCTTCCTCTGCAACATCTTCTTAGCTTACATTACAAACACGATCAAATATGACGACCAACCATCTCTATCCGTCCGAGGTCGATAGCTATGACTACCTCATCGTGGGCGGTGGCACAGCGGTGAGTGAGGCCATCAGTAACATGATGCTACCGAGGGTCTACAATGTATTGTAGCAAAGACGATTACCTAGAATACTGACCCATTTTCACCTATCAGGGCTGTGTCATCGCATCGCGACTGGCTGAATACCTGCCGAACAAGAAGATTCTTCTGATCGAGGCAGGACCAAGTGATTTCATGGACGATCGAGTCCTGGACCTGAAGCAATGGCTCAATCTTCTAGGCGGTGAGCTTGATTACGACTATGGAACGACCGAGCAACCGATGGGTACGTCTCATGCACCCCAGAGTTCTTTTGGTTCATCATGGAAATCCTGACAAAACCGGGACAACAGGTAACTCGCATATCAGACATTCGCGCGCCAAAGTGCTAGGTGGGTGCTCCAGTCACAACACGCTCATTTCCTTCCGACCATTCGAATACGACTGCAAGATCTGGGAGTCTTTGGGTGCCAAAGGATGGAGTTTTCCCATGTTCATGCGCGTGCTGAACAAGCTCCGCAACACCGTGCAGCCCGTGCACGAGCGCCACCGCAACCAACTGTGTCTGGACTGGGTCGAGTCGTGCAGCACGGCCATGGACATCCCGGTCGTGCACGACTTCAACAAGCAGATCGCCACGACAGGCTCGCTGAAGGAGTGCGTGGGCTTCTTCAACGTCAGCTACAACCCGGACGACGGGCGCCGGTCCAGCGCCAGCGTGGCGTACATCCATCCGATCCTGCGCGGCGAGGAACACAGACCGAACCTCAAGATCCTGACCAACGCATGGGTGTCGAAGATCAACGTCCGCGACAACGACACCGTGACGGGTGTCAACATCACCCTGCAATCCGGCACAAAACTAACCCTGACCGCCGGGACCGAAACGATCCTCTGCGCCGGCGCCGTGGACACGCCTCGCCTGATGCTCCTCTCGGGTCTCGGCCCCGCCGAGCAACTGTCCTCGCTCTCCATCCCCGTGGTGAAAGACCTGCCGGGCGTGGGCGAGAACCTGCTCGACCACCCGGAAACCATCATCATCTGGGAACTCAACCAGCCGGTGCCTCCGAACCAAACAACCATGGACTCGGACGCCGGCATCTTCCTCCGCCGCGAAGTCCCCAACGCCGCCGGAGCGAAATCCAGCCCCTTCAACCCTCAAGCACTGCCCGACAACGACATCGCCGACGTCATGATGCACTGCTACCAAATACCCTTCTGCCTCAACACGGCCCGACTGGGGTACGACACGCCCGTCGACGCCTTCTGCATGACGCCCAACATCCCGCGCCCGCGGTCCCGCGGAAAACTCTTCCTCACCTCCTCGGACCCCACCGTCAAACCGTCCCTGGACTTCCGCTACTTCACGGACCCAGAGGGCTACGACGCCGCGACCTTCGTATTCGGGATCCGCGCCGCGCGCAAAATCGCCCAACAAGCGCCCTTCAAGGACTGGATCAAGCGCGAAGTCGCGCCCGGCCCCGCCGTGCAGACGGACGAGGCGCTGAGCGAGTATGCGCGCCGAGCCGCGCACACAGTCTACCACCCGGCGGGCACGACCAAGATGGGCGATGTCGTGAACGACAAGTTCGCGGTCGTGGATGCCGAGTTGAAGGTCAAGGGCCTCAAGGGCGTCAGGATTGCAGATGCGGGCGTTTTCCCAGCCATGACGACCATTAATCCCATGCTCACGGTGTTGGGCGTGGGTGAGCGGTGCGCGGAGCTGATTGCGGTCGAGGCCGGTTGGAAGGTCGCGGATGTGGAGGGCGCGGGCAAGGGGTGGAGGAATGTCAGGGAGGCGAAGAGGGCGAGGTTGTAGATGGACAGTTGGGAAGAGTGTGGTGTATACGTGAGCGTGTGTATGTATGTGATTGTGGTGCCATGCCATGTGGTGGAGATGGCAAATCTGATACAAGGAGTTCGTTTGGACGGGATGGTCGAAATAGGAGCGCCGGCATCTCTACGGCATCAAGTCCTTAAGACGGCTGGAAAACTATATGCGAAAGTTATCTCAAGGAACAAGGCGGCTGGCGCCTTGAAATTTGGTTAGAAGGTCAGCGTCCGTGTGTCTAGATCATCGTCCTGAGAAACGAGTTCTTAGGGACTTATCTAGCTCGGTCGGTAGTCTCCCTAAAGAGCTCTGTGCAGCAGTGCAACCGCAAAATCTCAAATACTTCGATTTGAATTCCAACGCGAATCTAAGCTAGGTATCGAAGCATTGCAATACAGTTCGCAAACAAAACCGGTGCTCTTGAACGCAATATAATCAATCGGGTATCTTATCGTGGGTTGGCTGCTGGGGATACCGATCCTCGTCTAACCCATCGCCCTCTCACAACTACCCAGCCACCATCGGTCTGAGCTGTAAAGTTTGGCGTCGAGCCTTTTATATCGTACTTCTAATCCCCAACACTCAGCCCGGCCTTATCCGCATCTTTTGGATCTGTTTTCTGTACATCTTTCCCTTCAGTGGCCTTTTCTTCGGCTTCGTCTGTAGCCGACACTACGGTGGCTTTGGTCGTCTTTGTAGCCTCGTCGTCTTCTTCTTCGTCATCGTCGTCGCCATCCTCTTCTTCCTCGGAATCTTCTCCTTCCTCTGGTATCTTCAACTTATTCTCTAGTGCCTTGATCTCCTCTGGACTGGCGTCACCGATATCGCTGCCGCGATGTTTCCGAGCAGCTGCTGGCATCGCATTAACCTCTATCTCAGAAGTTGTTGCAGATGTTGGCGACTTGATGGACTCTGGCTCTGCAACTACTGTTTCACTCTCCGCTATTGGAGTGGCTTCGCTAAGTCTCGACTTCGCTTTGGTGATACTGCTTGTTCGGCGCATGTTAAGCTGTTGTTCTTCCGTCGACAATTGTGTATCGAGCTCGGCTGCACCCGACGCTAATTTATCTTCGGATTCCGCTATTTTGTCGACAGAGGTCTTCGCTGCACCTTCAGATGCAAGTTGTGCTGGTGTTTTTGCAGCAGTCACTTCAGGTGCTGTATCTGCCGACTCGACGGCAGCATCTGTGCTCAATCTGGTGCTTGCGGATGTAGGTATTTGGGTGGAGGCACTGGGCTCCTTAGAAGGAACTGCTGCAGCCTTCGCCGGTTGGGTTCCAGCTCCGGTCTTCTTCAGAGCCGCTTTAGCCGCAGCTTCGGCGCCCAATTGTCTGATGGTCATGTTCATAGGTGATTCTCCCGCTGCCTGTGACGAGACTGGCCTGCCCTCACTAGTCTTCTCTTTCTCTTTATCTGAAGGTTCTGCAATAGAGATATGACGACTCTCGGAGGAAGCCCGCGAGGGAGGACCAGATCGTTGTGGAGTAGAAGCTGTACTCGCACCAGGCATTTGAGGAGCCAGTGTGGCAGTGGTAGCAGGAGGAGGGGCGGTGAAAGAGCCAAAATCTTGTGTTGCAGCAAGCTGCTCTTTGAGTTCACCATATTCATTCCACTCTTCAATCTGTTCCAGATCCTGAGAGAAGAGCATTAGCTTGGGAAAGATTGTAAGTTCTGGCTTTTCATACGCCAACGATTTCTCCATATTTGACTAGACCAGGCAACTTTCTTCCCTTGGATCTTCTGCCCCATAGCATACGAGCTTTCTCATCCGTTGCACAATCCAAGGCCCGAAAGGGAATTTTGTTTGCTTTCAAGATGGTTTCTAGTCTTGAGGTTGCAGTAATGATGTGAGACGATCCAGCGGTCAGGGACGTGTATAGGTAGAGGGTTGGGTCTGCGGAGTAGGAAGTAGCCGCCATGTTTGGCAGGATAGGACACTGGAGGCTGTAGCTGCCCAAGTATGGAGGGGCTCGCACTTTAGCAGTACAGCTTGAGTAAGTAATATGCAGCAGGCGGAGGGTGAGGGGTTCAGTCTGGGTCTTGTGATAAAGTGAGAGAGAGCAATTGTTGCGAGCTGACACTGAAGGCGAAGTGATCACACGGTGTGAGATTGAAATATGTTGAATTTCCAAGGAGTCGGTATGAGATTGCAGGCGCGTGTGTTTTGTTTGGCTTGCGTTGGTGGGATGTTCACACTCAGGCTGCGGTGGCCGCCAGCTCGCCAGGTCACCACCGGCGTCACTCTAGCAATTGCCAATCTTAACCCGCCCGAGGAAAATGATGTCATGAATGCCAAGTCATTCTAATGACCTGCCACTCGTACTAGTTGTACTCCGATCGTGTTCACGTGACCATTTCTCCAACTGCGCCTCTTCTCTAAGGTCTGGTCATGTCCGTCGACAACGCCATCTATCTGTACCCAGGAGGAAATATCCATCGACACTAAATGTACTCCCAAATCATGGTCTCAGCCTTGGTTCCGTGTTGTCAAAGAGGCCATCAGGGTCGTACTTGTCCTTGAGGTCCATCACAAATTGGTAGTCCTTACCAAACAGTGCGCGGATGTCGGTATCCTCGGTTTGTGTCAACGATGCATATGTCACGTCCATTGCATCGCCAGTTCCTTTCAGGGCTCGTCGAAGCTCTTGATATCGTTTCGTAGAAGATTCGACATCATTGATATTTTCGGCCATCCCAATAATTTCCATGACAGTATGGGGAACGCGACCTCCGAAGCATGAGTCTGGATGAGGTTCTGTGGACTGCCCTCGCACCTCGTGGAACAGCACCAGGTTGCCTCCCACCCCAGGCTTCGTCACAAAATCCCCAATTACTTGTGCTGCCTTTGGTGTGACGACTTCAAAGTCAATCCCGTTACCAGCTTTCCATCCATACACCGTCAACGAATGACCACCCTCTTCAACAAAGTGGGCTACTTCGTAGGACGTCCTCTCTCTGACAGTAGAGATATCCGCCGGATCGCCGGTCAGGGCCAAAATCTTTTGTAAATACTCTCTACCAGCATCCATGTCCGGTGAGCTCCAGCCGAAATTGATTGCGAACATCCACTCAGAAGGAGCTCCAGGGGTAGGAACCCATAGAGCTTCCGCCACTCCGTAAGGAGACTTCTCCATTGAGCTGTACGCAGCGAAATATTTGTTTATGCTCGCCTTCATATCTGAGGGCTGGAATATGATGAGTCCTGCTAGGAACTTGGATCCCGTCAGATTCGACAATTGTTTGAAGAAAACGCGACGGAACACTTACCTTTTCCAGAGGGTATATCTTAATCCCTAGCTCGACAATAACACCAAAATTCCCCCCTGCTCCTCGAATGCCCTTCAACAGTTCTGCGTCTGCCTCGATGATATCTCCTTGTGCGGTGACCACACGAGCCCTGAGGATTTGGTCCACCCCCAATCCGAGACTGGGGGCAAGCCACCCGTATCCCCCCATCATGGCCCAACCAGCGTACCCGACTCCTGGCATGTACCCAAAAGGAGTGACTAAGTTGCGACCATTCAGTACCTTGATGACATCTTCGATCAATATGCCACCCCCGATGGTCGCTGTGGTCTCATCTGCCGAGATTTCAATCGACTTAATTTCTCGCACGTCAATGGCCAAGCATTTGTCTGCGAAGCAGCGAGTCGCAACATCGTGTCCTCCTCCTCTGACAGTGACCTTGATTCCGTGCCTGCGAGCGGTTTTGACAATGGTGCTCACTTCTTCTGCGCTTTTCGGACGCGCGATACCAAGTGGCTTCGCAGGATTGCCGTTCTGGTATGTGGCCCGGATTTCATTCCAGTTGGGAGAAGCGGTGGTAATAACTGTGATCTTGTGTTGCTCGAGAAGCTCGGCGACGACAGGATGTGGCTCTGCCATGGTGAAAGGCTTCTGGCTCAAGGGTCGTCGCTATGTTGAAATTAAGCCTTAAGATCAACACGCCTGGTTGATCCACAAGGTTGAGATCTATCTTCATACAATGTCGAGGATATATACCGATCATTAATATTTGCTACAGATTACACCACTTCCTTCGAAACTTCTTACGAAGAAAGGCGATGGCCTCCCGCGTCAGCTTACGGCTTTAACAATGTGGATGTTCATCTACGCTAGAGCGATTCCCAAAAACTGGAGTTGCAAACCGCAGCCTTTGCCATAATGAATTCGGCAATAGGGCGAGATGCTGACATCTGGCCCGGCTGTATGCTCGAGGGATTCCTTTCCTGGTTATACAAGGTCAGTCGGTGCCTGTTTCAGTATATGCGCGCGTCAGACGCCTTGTCTCGATGGTTGTCGGCGGAATTTGCCCAGCGTCACATCTGAGCAAGTCCAAGATGGAACAAGTTCAACATTTCGAGGGGCAGTACAGTACTTACACGAGATAGTGTAAACGTCAGAGCTGGGTCAAGAGCTCGCCTGACCCAACAATTCCCCGAAACCTTCACGCAGGACTATCATTGTTACAATAGCGTTCTAGACTTTTCAGTTCAACTTACTCGGACAACACGGTATTCCGTGTACAGATGTGAAGCCGCCAGAAAACCATATGGGGAAAGATGACTCAATAGTCCCCTTGGCTTTACTGCTGACTTTCTTTGACCAGTAGGATTATGTCAAATCAGACGTATTATGTGATCGTTTATTACGAGTAAAAAGAAGAAATATGAGTCTCATGTAACATAGCCGCAGGCGTATAGAATTACTAGAGCGCGCATACGTATGCATTCCCTGCATACGACGAGTCATCAGCGCCTGGACAATCGCCGGGTCGGAATCTGGGAGCATTTAAAACATGGATTTTCTGAGCGGCCTAACCAAAAATTATGTTCCAGGTCCCCATACATAAGTACGATATCTCCAGAATTACCCAGAAGGGACTTACATACCCCGGCGGTTTCCTACTTAGACACTCTTGACCGCCATCATCCTTTTCTATGCAGGCATATTTCTACGAGCTGCCTATAACTATCCTTGACCGTAAAGTTCGCATGCGAACTAAAGAACGACGGAACAGCGATTGGCTCTTCGAGGGAGACTGACCGAGGACCTGGATTTCTGGATCTCTGACTTCTACAGGAGACGGCATCATCGGTATACTGTGGCGCACCGGGCTGCGTGGACACATGATATCACACAATACCCTGAGATCATCCCCCATCTTTGAACTTTGAACACGGATACAAGTGATCCATGTTTCCAATCCCCGCTGACCTAGAGCTATCTCCCTATGGTCCGTGATTAACTACTCTCAAAAACATCGCCAGACCAGGCCCCATCACAAGAGTCCCTTGGCCATGGTCCAGATTGCCCAGGGACATGACCGCTCCGCAATGATCGTCCAGTCCTTGACTTCCTGACTCGTGTCCACGAGCACCAGCTTGGCACCCATGGCCAAAGTGCCACCACAGCAGTCAAACAAACTTCCAATCTCAAAGCCCAGCTGCAACTCGATGAGACCGATCTTTTTCTGAACGTCGGCTCGAGGCACGTCGCCGTAGAACAGACTCAGATGTGGGAAATACTCTTTCTCAGCCCAGACCTTTGCGTCGCTTGGGGATAGAAAGAGGGCTTGTTCCCGACACGCCGACGCCAATTTGAGGAGATTTGCGTCCTTGCGCGCTCGGAGTGTGACTTTCTTGAAGAAGGCCTCTCCAGCCTCGAGTTCCTCAAGCTCGATCACAACTTCGTCCTTTTCCTTCTTGAATGCCGGCAAGTTGAGGCTGTCGAGCCACTCCTGTGGCGATGATTTCTCGTACGTCTTGGAAGGGTCAATGTCCGAGGTGATCGTGACGTGCGGGATGAAATTGTTTTTAGGAGCATGCGGGAAATCTGAAGGGAGCGTGCTGCTGATTAGGTCCTTGAGGGATCTGTTAAATGCATTCCCGTCGCTGGGGCAAATCAGCCAAAGAGACGATCCGGGCATTGTGTTTGTGGTGTTCTCGATACAATGGGCTATTGTCAGTATGTAGACACGCGGTCTCCTACACAGAACAGGGGATGGATATAAAGAGATGAGAGATGAGAATCCAGGTCAGCGGACTTGACGTAGAAGTTGTAATTTATAGCGGGAACTCAATATTCTCGGGCAACAGCCCCGCATCTTAGGAGGTTCCCGTACTTGCAGCCCGACACTCATTCGCTGCCCTCAAGCCAGATATGATGATTAGTATTCGTACCAGGACTTAGCACGATTGAACAGATGAGCCTGCAAAGCTTTGACAAATATTTCCGCCGGAGCAAGGGAAGGGAGGAAGACAGAGCGACAGCAGGAAGGACCGCAGCTGACGAAGGTGACGTTGCCAAGCTGTGGCTAAACCTCATCCGAGCTGATGTGTTTTGTTTTTCTCGACGTTCAGTTTGTAGTTCTCTCCCCAACGTCAAGCTTGCCGTTAACTGTGTTCGTTCATTTTGTATACCCAAAGATGATCGCCATTGAGCAGGATATTCGACTTATTTGTTTCGTTTGCGAGTAAATTGATCCTCCGCGCACCTGTATTCAAAGATGGTATAGCCAGAGACGCCAGCCGAGATTCTCCAGGGATCCAACGCATCCACTTCATTGCTCCTAGATGGAGAGGGAATTTGTGGTTGAGGAAAGGTAGCTTTCGAACTCTTGGCCTTGGAAGATGCCGGTGTTGGACGATGGCATGCGCAACTGTGGCCGACACGTGGTTCGAGGACGATCCTTCCGAGATCAAAACAGAAATCAATGAACAACGCGTTGTCGAACATGCTGTAAGTGAGAGACATTGATCGTGATGATAATGAAGAAGAAGCAGCGCACTTTTCATCGAAAAGCATGCGGGTGAGTCATTTTCAGGGACGAGATGAGTTTACTCTTCCTGGTCGCTTTGACCTGTTTTGGCGGTGTGCGAAGTGAAGCAGAAAAGTGAAGCTCACACAAACTAGTACGGGGTTCGAGTCGACCAAAAAACACTGTTCCTTCCTCCTAGATTCGAACTGAGTGCAATACAGGAAACCTACCTAAAGACCAAAAAAAAACTTGATGCGATTCTTCACGCAGACCAAAGTGAGAGATCGACTTTTGATGCCCAGAGGACTTTTGGTTCAAACGCCCACCCAGTGGGACTTTTCCCGAACTTGCCCGCACGTCTCTTTTCCCCCCCAGGCGACCAGCAACACTGAAGAGGCATACTAAGAGCAGCGATGGCACGAATAATCTCCCCTCTCGACGCGGACCCCTCCTGCGCAAAATTCCGTCTATCTTTCTTCCTCCACTGCGCGCTCCCGCCCCAAAATCACCCTCCACGTCTCCCGCATTGGGGGCCTTAAGAAAGTGTTGTGTAGGTTGGTGTTGGCTGTGTCGGTTGGACTTTGCACTCAGACGAATCTGCACGGGCTCATAACCACATTTTGAGTGAAAATCGAAATTGGCAATAAAATAACATTGAATTAACGAGTCCGAACGTTCTGGTTGGCTGCAGAGGTCCGCGACGAGTGAAAAAGTCTGGCGGAAGAGGGATGTGCACGGGGGTGCACCTGGACGGCGAGGCTGAGGATTTGGAAAGTGAAAGTGATTTTCGGAGGCAACGAGGCTGCACCCCAAAATGCGAAAATTTGCACATCACAGACACGGACGACCAACCTCAAATCTGCACAATATAGCACGGCGCTGACCATCAGGTTTGATACGAAGGGGACAGGGAGATTGCCCTGCTTTCCCAGAAATATTGCATCGCCCCTCTGAAGAGCGACGAGGCCTACGATATCGCGTTCGAGCCTGCACCGACAAAACCTGCAGGCAAGCAAGCCCTCCAAAGCTCGCACCTACAATCAAATCAAGGACTCAAAGGAACCTAAGACCAGCATATCTTCAATCTCCGCGCCCTGGAAATGTCTCATATATCAATCAATCCTCGAGTCTCTAGGGCACCTGCTCATGCGATAGAATCAACCGAAATTGCACAGAGAAGTTGAAAATTTCCCCCCTCGCATATCGCTACTCAAAGTACAAATTCTTTGTGCGGGTAGATCCCAGCTTATATAGGTACGATACCTTCCAGCTGGTACGATCGTCAAAGCTACTTGCCACGTCAGAGCTTTTCTATCTCTTTATCTGTCGGTATCAGGGATCGACGGGGGCATGCTCTGCAGGCGGACGAGAATTTTTCGAATGCCAGGTAGGTTTACAAATCTCCCCAGGGTATCCCAGTCTACGGAGCATGACGGAGAGATATGCCGACTACCAGAGACTCAAGGCTTGATGGTGGAAAGGCATCTTCTTCGGAAGCTTACGGTGAGGAATGGACTTTCAAGGGTTTTGCAAACACACAGTGGTCAGCTTGTTCCGTCTGCCGTCCACCTGCATTTAACGCATTCTAAGATGCTTACATCTGCGCGCGTGATAAAAAAAAACCAACTCGAAGTGAACGAACGAAAGTACAAACACTCACTGAACTCTCAAACCATGTTTGATAAAAATCAAATGGTATTATTTCTTAGTTCTTTTTTTTGTATCAAAAAACGCCTCAAAGCCAACAAAATCTGTTCAGCCCTTGAACTTTCGCTATGCAAAACCACACATCACACACGTCATGAACAACGGAACAAGAGATGTGTTCCTCCTTCGCTTTCCATAGACAACACAGGCCGGGAGTCCATGCGAGGTAACAATATGTAGGTAGTATACGGTTATGTAACAATGAGTCAAGAGAGGTCCAAGCAATGATACCCTGGTGATACCCATTTCCCAGCCCAATATGCAGCTCCGATGGTCTTTTTTTAGTCTTCTGGGAAAAATTCTTGGTCGCATTCATTCCATGCCATGACAGTCGCCGGGGGTTTGATATAACACAAACAGAGCAACAAAATACAAGACAGCAAAACACAGCCACAATGTTTTCACATCTTCAGCCCTCCACCATCGCGACAAAGTTGTGGGTACTCCAGCTCCCCACGCTCCTCTCTCCGCTTCTCGCCAAACACCTAGGATCAACACCACGTGAAGAACGGCTTCTTACTTTTGACTGTCTCGAGCCTTTCGACGATGACCTTGCGCTTATGCGTGCTCTCCATGTCGCTCGCTGCCGCGTACCCTAGATCGCCATCGTCAAAATCGTCGCCTTCGTACGTGATGTGCGGCAGATGAGACGCAGATTTCTGATGTTTGCTTCCGCTACCGATGGGACCGAATGCGCTCCTCGTAGACGAGGACCTTTGGCGACGGACTTGGTCTTTACTGCTCGGCGAACCGGTGGCGTTGTCGCGGCCGGGGAATTCGAAGCTGAAGCGTGTTTTGCCCTTGGCTGCGGGCCGGGATGGGAGTGTCGAGGATTGGCCGAGACTTCCGTGGGCTTCACGGGCGAAGTAGTTCGAGTCGAAGGCTGGAGCCGTAGTGCTGAGACCGTCGAGATCGCCGCTGTTGCTGGCTCCGTGGCCGAGATCGGCGGCGCTGTCTTCACGGGTGAGGTCGAAGCGGTGAGGGTTCGGGAGTTCGGTGGTCGGGGAGCCGAGGAGGTCGAATTGTGGTTGACGGGGAGGAGCTGAGGCATAACTGGCGCCTATATCCATCTCTTCTTGTTGAGGTTGATCGTAGCGAGCGGTGCGGCGACTCATGTCGGTAGATGGGACACGCAAGGGGATTGCGACAGGGACATCGACTAGGTCATCCCAAACGCAAACTCTACTTCTTCGGGTCAACTCAAGGGGGCCGTGGTCTTGTTGTTTCAGAGTCTCGACAACGTTCCAAGCTTGTCCTTTCATCACAGCTATCTGTCGCGCAAACATGCTCTCCTTGAAATCTGCATCGAGAGCAAAGACCCGTCGTAGCGCCAGCTGTGTTTCACTCCACCAGGCTGTCGATGTCAAAAGGGGCAGGAAGTGGTCTCGAGTTTTCTGGGAAAACGGTTGGCCAATTAATGAGACAGGAAGGAAGAGCCAGCCAAAGGGGAAACTCCGCCACTGAGACTTGGGTTAGTGTGGCACCATCGAGTCGAGGGAGATTCACTTACGGCATCAGGATGCTTCCAGGGCCAAGACAAGCTGTTGTCAATGGCCCCGAGCGTCATGGAACATTGTGCCTCATGGGCATTCGACGGAGTAGCACTCCGACTTTCCATCGCTTCATATCTCTTATAAGGTCTCGATGTGTTGGATTCAGGTCGTTGTGGGTTGATGTTCGGGCTGACCGACTGTGGCCGCAGGGTTCCATCAGGATTCTCTGGGGTGCTATTAGGTTTCGGAGGCTCTGCTACAATGCTGACTTCTTCTGTCTTCCAGTCAATCTTGATCATCCAATTATCCAGGCCTCTATCGGTGTTTCGCATGATGTAGTCAAGGATGACAAGTTTCTCAAGCTCCTCACGGAACGCCCGTCGAATAGCAGGGGTCCAGTGAAATTTGGGCGCCTCTTCCGATGGCGGAGGTGATACCACCCGAGGTGCCTCGTACTCTTCGTCATCGTCGCCTCGACTACCCGGAATGCAGTGGCTCAGAGGCCTCCTTTTTCGCGTGTGTTCCATGTCTGGTCGAAAGTCGGTCGCTTGGTCTGGCCATGGATTCTCTCGCAAGAAAATGTTGGCGTCTTTGAATCCCTTCAAGAAAACTTGGAAACTGCCCGGTTTCTGTGGGAGGCCTCTTTTCCCACTCCACGTGCTCCTCCTCTCCCAGAAATCATAGTAGAATACTTTTGAAGACAACCAAACAACGTCTGTATAAGGGACGATATACGTCCGCAGTTGTACATCCAGGACATAAGCTGCGGCCTCGGAGACATAGGATAGATTGGGAATGAGGCAGGCTCGGCCGAAGGCGAAGGGTAGTAGATTTCTGTGCAGCCACTTTGTCCATTTTGGATTCCTTGATGCATACGGTTCTTCATCCTTGGGCTTGAACACTCCAACGACCTTGCCGTCAGTATTTCTGGCAAAGTAACTACCCGAGCTACCCTGCGTGATCATCTTGGGATGCATTCCGAGCTCGATTGCGACTCTGACACTCTCAACAATCTCTTCGAATTGGGATTCTGTCATTCGATCTGACTCGATAGCATTGTACTCGGCTAGTTGCGAAGCGGTATAAGGACGGACTCCCGGAGGAGCTTGGAAGACGGTATGATGAATCTCTAAATGCTCCTCCTCTTGCGTCTTGCCCTTGACCGAATTTATCTTGAACTTTGAGGCGATTTCTTCGGCCCATCGTTCTAGGCGGGCGTTGATCGCTTTAATGTCTACCCCGGATGAATTACTTCTTATTCTCCTTAATGGTCGTTTATGGGAATTATGGGTGCGCATCGACTCGCGAGGTGCAGGTTGTATGGAAGCATAGCGCGTCGTCAAGGGCGAGGTATTATGGATTTCATCTTCGTCTCCAGATACGTCGTCCCCAAGCGGCTCATCCTCATCGGCTTGTGCGAGACGAGCGTAGCCCGAGGTCGGCCTGTGTCGAGGCATGATCGGTGACGTTTACGAGGAGCGAGGCGCGAGAAGAGAGGCGAGAGGGGGGAGAGAGGAGTCGAGGAGGGCTGTTTCGGTCGAGGGATATCTTCACATGCTGACAGAGTTGGCTTCTCGGAGAACGTGATTCTAGAAAACTGCGCAGGCAGGATGTTTTTCGAAAGGCGACCACATGAAATGTCATTCAAGCCACGTTCCTGGAAACTTTTGTTTGTAAGGGCGACGTTTGGCGAGGCATTGTTCGGCTTGCGGCTTAGGCGCCTTCCGAGAACAGCGATTGGCGGGAGCTTTTCAGGACCATTTGGCCCCTAGTAAGCTAAGCCCGAGGACCTACCACTACTGCATCACCTACCACCTGCGCCAGTAGTGGTACCAGTACCAGTGTTTCACTCACCACTCACCATTCTCACCCTGCAGAACACTGTGCAATTCCGCAAGACTTTGATACTTTTATCGGAATTTTAGTGCTCCTCCTGGGCACTACTCACCCCAGACCGAAATCGCTGGTCGTATCTATGGGACGAAGGCTAAGCCCTTCACGATACTTCTTCTCGACTTGAGAATGGACGATGAAGATGTCGCCGCAAATAAATTCTTCTATCCAAATGATAACGGTGAGGAAAGCTAAGCGAGACGAAAATCGAATTGCCAGGCTAGCATGATACCTAGTGTCTAAGCAATGAACATTCTTCCGCGAGATGCTCGTGCAAATTCGGAATATGTTGGCGCCCATCCCACAGTTCCTACGCCATATGTGCAATGCTCATTTGTCCATAAGAAGTCTATATTGTTGGAACACATTCTCGATTCACTTGTTGCGAAAGCCTGGAGTCAACTTTTGCGCGACGGATCTCGGGACAACCAGTAACCCAAGTCAAATGAATGAGATTACCATGAGGACGCGCAGGATACGATGTTCAAGGATAATGGTTCATGACTTCTATCTGTTTTCGCCTGTGGTGATCCAGATTATTCGACACGCTCACCTGTGAAGCCAAGGTCATTTCTTCAGCTGGGAGTGCGCAAGATGGTCCCAGACCACTACAAGTGTAATCCTGCATGGTAAATTGTCAACCCAAAGTTTTGGTACCTCATTATGACGAATTGGGGATGGACATTCGACCATGAGAGGTGTTGTGAGACTCTTACCATGAAAAGAAGACTGCCCCTATTAGGTAGGCGAGGGAAGGGGAATTAATGTGATGGGTATTTTGTAGAAGTTTAGCAATCCTGCATTTCACGACTCGCTTACTGCTGATCAGTCGTATATTGACAGCAAGCGACACTTCAGGCGAGATAAGACAGAGTTGCTCTTCCTACCATATCAATGAGAGAAAAAGCCCCTATCGCAGCCACAAGGCTGGCGCCTCGCATTCTTACAAGCCACAGCTAGACCAAAAGTGGCGCCAAGATCCTCGACTTCCAACGTTCAAGATGCATGTCAATCTCGGACAGCGGATTTTGATCGACAAACCACGCGGCTTCGCAATTGACTACCTCTGCGCAAGTGTATCCTTTTTCAGTCGATTGCAGCGTCCTCGAGAACCACAAAAGGAGTTTGTGGAGCTTTCACGGGCAACGGAAAAAGTGGTTCGCGATACCTGCTGTCTGGCCTCCTAAAGCGATCCTGCTGTTGTACAGAGTACCGGCGCTTGTACATAGTACTTGTCCGTCTGTGTATCGCATTACAATCTATCTATACCTCACTTGGTCAGAATCCAAGCTCAGCGGCTATCGCTGCTCAATTTCAAGGGTTGGTCGTCTGAAGCTGCCACAGGCGCCACAGAAAAGGGGCACATCGGAAGCCGGAGTCTCCACCGTGAGATTGGACAATCTCTTTCTTCTTTCCCCAGATTTGCAAATTGCCGAATCAGCACCAACGCTCTCTCCTATGTTCCACAGAGACAATACAAAGACCAATTCGAAATTCATTCCACTGCTTCTCGCAATATGTACTGAGACAGCAGTATTGGGGGACTACGACTCGGGTACCCGGATGCGCAAATGATCTTCTCGAATCCCAGTTCAGGTACTTTCCTAAGTACCCTGTGGGTAAATCCTCTTAGCAATCGCGTTTCCCATAAGACACGGGCGCAATTAGACGTGCTCTTAGGCTGGTCGGCGGGACCAATATTCTCCTCGCCGGCCAGGATCCCTCGCCTTGTGCGTGCCCCCTGACTCTGTTGTCGTATTGGGTAAAGCAATACCCGCAAGGCTTTCGTATCGATAGACGTTCTCTGTTTCTTTGTCTAGCGATAACATTCTCCTCTCCTTATCGAACCCAAACACCATTTATTACCGCAGTGAATAGAAACCAGATCGACAACTCAAACGCCTCAACTCCCTCCTTTGCACTCCTATTACCATCATAACCGTCGAGACCACGGCCTGGTCTCATAACATCGAACACGGCGTCCGCAGTTGCACCACCGATCTTCCGGGTCTCAACCCTCGATCCCACCTACCGACCTCCCTCGACACCACTGAGCGATTCTCGACTAGAGGCATACAGCACCTCGAGAAGAGATTCTCAGAGAAGTAGCTCACCTTTGCCTCCTTCGGCGGCGCTTGGGAGAGATATAACACGTCCTTCGTCGACCAATCTTCCTTATCCGAGCAGTCAATTCTTCAGTCAATCACAATATCATTCGAGAAGTGCCAGCTTCAATGTCGGGCGAGAATTCCACTCGGAGCCACGGCCGGCCCTGCCTGGACTATCGGCCTTGACCGCTTTGGCGGCTGCCGCACCACCGCCACCAGTCAGGTACGCAAGGACAACATTGCAAGAGAAGACAAACACAAGGCTGATTTTTTTTTTCTTTCGCGTTTCGATAGGTCATTCTCCGGCAGCAGTTTTGGATCACAAATGAGTTACACAGGCGCAATGCCTCCAGTTCCCACGCCAGGAATAGCAGGGAGTGCTCCAGTAAGTTTGATGTCTTGGGTTTTCCCTGCCACCTGAATTCCGCAACCTGCCCTCGCCCGCCAAGCCCCCTCAGCTCGAAACTGCGCCCTGCCACTTTGCTTCGCCGTATTTTTCTTCCTCCACCCACTTGAAGTTTGTCGTGTCCCGTATCGTTATCGACTTTATCGATAACGAGATTCATCTTTTGGATCTCTTGTCATGGCTTCGATCTCAATAGCAAGCGCTGACCCCAGCGTGCCTCTTACTCAGCCCGTATGCCAAAACTGCCAGACTTCTACCACTCCACTATGGCGACGAGACGAAGCGGGCTCCGTGCTTTGCAACGCCTGTGGTCTATTCCTTAAGCTTCACGGCCGTCCGCGGCCTATCAGCTTGAAGACCGACGTTATCAAGAGCCGCAATCGAGTCAAGACTGCCAGTCAAGGTCCAAAGAAGAAGGTCAGTATGCCATCCTTGCCTGCAAGAACTTGAGCCTGATATGGATATCCAGTTCGACCAGAATGGAGGTCAACCAACTCAGACCGACAATCTCAACCCTCACCGACGAGTATCGCAGATGGCCGCTTCAGTGGCCTCCGACCAGTCGCACTCCCCCATTTCCCGGACAGGAACTCCTTCGGGCCACCACGATCCCAATATTGCTCCCCAGCACCTCTTTGATGGAGTAACTAACCTATCCGACCCTCACTACAATGGCATTCCCACCGATCCTGCCCTCCACTTGAGCCAACCCTCTCCAGGCACACACAATGGACCAAGTACCGGTGGACACATGAGCTACGACGAACTCGTTGCCCTCAATACCAGCCTGCGAACCCGAGTGTCTGAATTAGAGGTCATCAACATGGTCTACCACGACAACGAGCAGGGGTTGTGTCGAGCAAGAGATCAAGCGATCAAAGAACGAGACGAAATGAAACGCAGAGTTGAAGAGTTGGAAAGACGACTGGGGAGCGGCGCCTATGCCAATAATAATGACGAACATGTCGCCAAGAAACCACGACTTTCACAGGAACCTCAGGATTGAATGGAAAATTTCCCCCAACTGGGCATGATGTTCGGAGCAGGGCTCTTATGATTGTTCTGCTATCATCGGTGATACCCAAAACGCGACGAATTTTGTTTTTGGAAAGGGACAACGGAAAGGCGTCATTGCATAATAATCGAATCGAGAAAGGAGGATGGGGGAGTTTTTAATTGTTAATAATGCCATGGGGGCTGGTTAATGATGCCAACAACGGGCGTTGGGAAAGGAATCCTGGAATGCAAATGGGAAGTGCCCGCAATGACTGTTCTTAGACACGAGCTTCAGCAGCAAAACCTGGACGGTGGTACATGTTGATTGAGGGATCTCAGACATTAGGAGAAGAAAAGTTCATCTGCTTCAAAGAGTGGGGTGGGAATGCGCTGTCGATATTAAGGCTGATCACGAAGGGTAGTAGAATCGCTACCTAGGTACTTGAATACCATCCACTTGGCAGAATCAGCAGCATCATGGGATGAGAACCAGCTTCGAAATAAGCCCGACCACAAGATCTAAATATCTTCTCTCTCTTAGCCATTCGTCTCTTCCCCATCTGTCCGCCATTCCGCTGAATACTCTTGTCTGCGGATGTCCGGACAGCCTTGCCGAGGTACACCGCGCGTATTCAACTTCGCTTCTCCTCACGCCTGACTACCAAAGGCGACCCAGGCTGACCATCGACAGCGCCGTTTATAATCACTGGAGAGCCTGAGTCTAGGGAACGAGCTCGGATATTCGATATAAGAAAGATGAGTCTGTCTATCCTGCCTTCTGTGTAGGAACCGAAGTAGGCGCATTTTATAACCTTCGGAGACTCCTCTCTAAACCATGGCATCTTCCCTTCCCGTCTCGCCTCTTCAGCTCCCCACGTCCTTCAACTTCGCAACCAACATCGTTGAACACTGGGCTCACCAAAATCCATCCCAAATCGCTCTATACTGGACCGACCAATCTCTCAAGGTGACGAAGAAACTCACCTATGGCCACTTTGCGCGACAGTCACAACGCATCGCGGCCCTTTTCAAGTCTCTGGGCATCAAGCAGGGCGAAACGGCCATCGTAATCGCACCGCGCGTCCCAGAATGGTGGGAAATCGGCACCGCGTGCCTTCGCTCCGGCGTGCTTATGTGTCCCTGCACGATGCTGTTGGTCGACAAGGACATCGAGTATCGTCTACAAGTGTCGCGCGCCACGACTTTTATAGGCGATGAGACAGCCGTGGCGAAATGTCTGAAGATTCGGGAAAGGTGTCCGAATCTAAGGCATATTATCCAACTCGAGGGGAAGGCGCCGGAGGGAGTCATCTCATTCCACGACGCTTTGTCCAAAATACCTCCCGATGTGAGCTTCCCAGTCCCCCAGAATCTGGGTCCGAAATCCCCGGCCCTCATCTTCTTCACATCCGGCACGACAGGTCCGCCAAAGATGGTTCTACACACGCAGACATCCTACCCGCTTGCACACGCCTTGACAGGGACACACTGGCTGGACCTCTCCCCGTCAAAGACGTACTGGAACCTCTCAGAACAGGGATGGGCCAAAGCCGCGTGGTCTTGGTTCTCGGCCTGGATCTGCGGCGCTACGCTGTTCGTACACGACGACCGCCTCCCCTTCACACCACGGCGGACGATTGAAGTACTGCATAAATTCCCCATCACGACGCTGTGCGCCCCACCGACCGTGTATCGCCAACTCGTTCTCGAAGAGAACCGCCGCCTCTTTGCAGCGAGCACGCCCAGCGTGCTGATACACTGCGCCGGCGCCGGGGAGCCGCTGAACGAGAGTGTGATCCGTAAGTGGCGCGACATGACGGGCGGGATTGAGATCTTCGACGCGTACGGCCAGACCGAGACGGTTGTGCTGTGCGCCAATCAGAAGGTAAATCCTGTCAAGCCAGGCAGTATGGGCAAGCCGATCCCCGGCGTGGCGGTGACGTTGGTCGACCCGGAGGGCAATATCACGCAGGACAACGTTGAGGGGGACATTGCGGTTTCGATTCCCGAATCTTCAACTCCTAACGCGTTCTTCGGCTTCTTCCAGGGATACATCGATATGGCAACGGGGAAGCTGGACAACAAGATCAAGACGTTCGCAAACGGTAAGAAATTCTTCTTGACCGGCGACCGCGCCACCAGGGACGAGGACGGATATTTCTGGTTCGTAGGTAGATCGGACGACGTGATTAACTCGGCAGGGTATCGAATCGGTAAGTTTCTTCCTTCTTTTAATTTTCCACCCTACACTACGCTTTCATCACTGAATTACTAAACACGCATAACTCATCTCTTAGGCCCATTCGAAGTCGAATCCACACTCAACGCCCACCCCAGCGTGGCCGAATCTGCCGTCGTGGCCTCCCCCGACCCCGCGCGCGCCGAAGTCGTCAAGGCATTTGTCGTCCTGACGTCCTCAGCTGCCGCTTCGCTTTCATCCTCTCAATCTCGATCAGCAGCAGAGCAGGAGTTGGTTTCCTCGTTACAGGAATACTGCAAACGGAATGCCGCCCCGTATAAGTACCCGCGGCTGATTGAGTTCGTGGACCCGGGCTTCTTGCCCAAGACCATCAGTGGCAAGATCAAGCGCGCGGAGTTGAAGGCGTGGGAGAAGAAGAGGGTGGAGAAGGCGGTAGGGAAGAGTGGTGGTGGTGTGAGGGAGATGCTGGGCTGGGCGATCGAGGGCATGGATTGGAAGGCGGCGAAGGAGATGGGTGCGAAGGTGAAGGGGAAGTTGTGAGGGCATGGGAAGTGTAGCTGTTTTGACAAGTGGCATCGCAGTGGTGTGTATATTCAATATCTAAAGGTCATCAGGTCACCATACTATTCGCTCAAACTTACCATCTTTACTGCAGACAACTACTACAACCTATTGACAATAAAGCATCTTCTTTCTTCTAAGTGATGCCACCTGACACTACGGGTATCGAGTCTATCGCCTGTTACCTATGCACCCATGGCACATCTGCCTTGGAAATCGAGACGACCTCGCCATTTCGCAGCCACACTTCAACTCCGGTAGGTTGCAGACCCTTGCTTCAAATCTAGTCTAGGTCTTTACTCGCTGGTTCAGATGAAGTCGCAAAAGAGTTTACTAAATGGGGAAAGGCAGTGGCGGGACATTGCATTGGGAGGGCGGTGCAAGATCAACCAATTTTCGTCTCGACCTGCTTGAGAATTAGCCTAATACTCCGCATTAGCATCACACCCCTAGTATACTTTTGAAACATAACTACCTAGGGACTGCAAATTGCCTTGTTTATAGAGTTCGTGTCTTGCTCGCGACTCGGGTCGTCCAATGTCATATATGGCACTCAAGCAGCGTCGTGTTCGAGCAGCGACAATTGGGTAGATTTCTCAATCGCAATGGCAAGAAGCGCCGCTGTATACCAGAAGCTCGGGCTCGACGCCGACGTAGATATTGACACTGCACTCGAGCCAGAGTCTGGCGACAACCAAGTATGGACTCAAACAAACAATCATCACCATTTCCGGAAAGCTTTGAGCTGGATCCGGGTAGTTTTGGAACTGCTGCTGGTAGCCGCCGTCATCGGGCTGAGTATAGGAATACCGTCGCCTTGCGCCGAGCATGATCGTAGAGGCCGAAACGAGCCTCAGACGGACTGTACGTTGAAAACACTTTCATGATGTGTTTCGGACCGCCTGGACTAACCAGACTCCAATGACAAGTCGGTTTTGTGGACAAAGTGTTCATGAACGACACTAAATTTGCCAACGAAGAGGCTCTAGCGGACCTGGATGAACTGAGACAGACGCTGGCTGAATGGCTCCCGTTATCTTCAGGTACGCCGCAATGGGAGAGCAGAACAGAATGAGAGCTGACTAGATTGGTCTCAGAGGGTAGAGGCTTTGTTGCCGTGCCGGAACTAGAGCGAGAAACATTGGACGGGCAACCATACCTATTGAATCCCCTCCACCATGGCCCATACAAGAAGGAAACGTACATGGTCTCCGGCATGCATCAGCTTCATTGCCTGGTACGATTCACTTGTTCTCGGCCGGTTTATGTGACGATAAGCTGATCAGAAATGGCAGAGTACTATCATGGCGTCATACGCCAGGCTGCGGACTGGTCAGGATGAATCCGAGTTGGGCTATCATATTGCGCACTGCTTCGACTACTTACGGCAGGGCATCTTGTGCGCAGGAGACAGCACTCTGGAAGGCAACAACTCGTTAACTTATCCTGGGGTGGAGATTCCTTGGGGAACGACACATCGATGTATGAATTGGGATGGTTTGCGAGACTGGGCGGATGAGAGGACGATCTGGAACTTTCCGCCAGGAATTGATACCCTTTGATCTATTTTGGGCAAAATTGGATATGGTGAAGGAAGGGCCCTGTTCTTGCGTTTTGGGGAGCGGGCTCAGTTTTTGTCTCCTTGATATTGCTCTGCAAGAAAGAGATTCATAGCATTGTTCCGTGGCAAGATGAGTCACGTGTAATTCTCAGTGGACACGTCAGTAGCGCAGTGCTTCTCCGTAATACCATGCTGGACCGAGGTTTATCCAGGGCTCGACCTCGTAACATCGACTTCGTTGACGCCAGCCCGAGTTGTTTCCTTGGCCTCTGACAACCCACCAGACAATCGCCATTTCTCTATCGAACCCAGCCCTCGTAGGCTTGGTATGCATTCGGACATCCATGTGGCTGTCCGCTTTCATGACCAATCTGTCTTCGCCGGCGAACAGCTCCGCTGCACCATCACCTTTAGAAATGTCGCGAACGTGACAGAGGAACCAGTGACTCCATCATCCTTTCAGAATCGACGCAGAAGTAGGCGTGAGAGTATCAGCCAACTTGCTGCTCAAGTCAACAGACCCAACAATGTGCTGCGCTTGAACCATCAGAACGGGCGATCCTTCAACAATGGCCACTCTCCTGATCCAAGTGGCCCGCGACGATCACCTTCGATTTCAAGCACAGCTCACGGCTCAACAGGCGATAGCAGACCCCAAAGACCGGGCCATAAACATCAAAGGTCGGTTTCGATTATTTCGGTCAACTCGCCGACAGTTACTGGGGATGTAGGTGGGTGGGACAAATCGAAACGGGGTCATTCACGCTCCTCTACGGTTCAACTGCATCATGGTAAGTGTAGGAGGTTATGCAAAAATGTTACGGCCCACGGCTCATGAGTGACAGCGCCACCACGGACGAGTAGCCAGCAAGACCGACACCATTCACCAAACAATCTACAACTACCACGTGCAGGCGGCCGTCGGAGCCCATTGTCGCCAGTCGCCAGCGAGAGTCGCGGTTCAAGTGCAGACTTCAAGTCCCCGAATGTGAGAGGTCGATCTGCCACACAGGTTCATGATGACCTACTACGCATTTCTAGCCCGATCGAGACCGAAGATGCTACCTCCGGACCGGGCCCAGAAGTCGCCAGCGATAGAAGCAGCGCCGATTTCTACTCCCTCAGCAACCACTCCCAGGAGACGCTCATGTCTGAGCAACCGTCCATCGTGTCGGAGTATCCACCGCCCTGGGCTTCCTCGGCGCCTCTCCCTCGGCGCCCGCCGCTGAGGCCGCAACATCAACCTCAAGCCATCAACTTACTCATGGGCTACGCTCAACTCAGCGCCACATTCACATTGGACGCCTCTCTCGTGGACCAGTCCCATTTCGAGGAGGTCAAGAACAAAGGCTTCCTCGGTGGTCAAGCCGGCGGCGGTGTCGTCGGGGTGAAAAAGCCTCGCCCGAACAGCGGATTTCTGGGAAATTTCAACTTCAACAACATCGGCGGGTCGTTGAATAACCTAATCGGCGGCGACAAGATGAGCAGCGTGAAAGAGATGAACGCGGTAACGAACTCCCGCGCCATCCCGCTCCTCTCAACGCCACAATCCCTCCTCTTTGTCGACATGCATCTCGAACCGGGTGAAGAGCAGAGCTACTCCTTCATCTACCCGCTACCGCGCGGCCTGCCCTCAAGCCACAGAGGCAAAGCGATCAAGATATCCTACAACCTGACCATCGGCGTGCAGGGACTTCCGGGCAGTCGCGACATCCACACGGTCCGACAGATCAGCGTCCCGATCCGCATTTTTCCAGGCATCTCGCACGACGGCGAGATCTACGGGCACGATCTGATGCAGCCACACGTCATCCTGCGCGACCTCGCGCAGACGAAGTCGATCCTCGCGCCTCCAGCTGACTCCCACAACGACAACAACGAACCCGCAACACCCACCACGACATCCCAAGCGAGTGACACCGAATTCCTCAACTTCGTCGACAGCCTCCTCGACCGTAACCGCAGGCGCCACTCCAGCACTGGCACGATGGACGTCTTCTCGTCCTCCTCCCACCACGACTCCACCGCCAGCGGCGGCGCAAACACTCGTGGGAAATCTCTCCAAGCAATCTCCCGCGCCATCATGTTCGGCAACGCCGCGCTCTCGGACAGCGACGCCAGCCCGAACCGCTTCGAAATCACACGCGCGGGGCGACGCGTCGCCGTGATCGTGATCGACCGCCCTCTCCACCGGCTGGGCGAGACCGTGACCGCGGTGATCGACTTCTCCTCGTGCGAGATCGCGTGCGCCTCGCTGAAAGCGACGCTCGAGACCGCCGAGAAGGTCGTGCCGTCACTGGCGGTCCGCTCGGGCGCGACCATCAACCGCGTAACGCGCAAGATCTACGCCGCGAGGTCGGAGAACCTACTCTTCGCGGCGAGGACCACGTTCGCGCCGAGTATCCCTGCGACCGCGACGCCGACGTTCGTCACGTCCGCGGTCAATCTTGACTGGAGTCTGCGCTTTGAGTTTGGGACCATCAAGCTCCATGGTGAGGAGAGTGAAGCCGGCGGTGGCGACGGTGGCGGCGAAGCAGGGGGAAGTCAAATCAAGGCTGGGAAGGCTGAGCTTCTGGAGGAAGTTGTGCACGACGAGCGCGGCACGGTGAATGTCGCGGTGGAGAATCTTGATTGCGAGACGTTCGAGGTGGCCATCCCTATCACGGTCTACGGCGACATTGTGCCAGATGGGAAGGAAGATGAAGACGTGGTGGGGATTCCTATTTAGAGAAGAGAAGAAGGATAAAGAATAACAAAAAGGGCGTGGGGAAAATTATAGGCTATGGCATTAGGGGGTATATAACGAACCAATCAACCCTGGGGAAAACATTCCGCTACTCTGATTTCTTTATTGTGCTATTGTTCGACTTCCTGGCCTGTAGCTTCATTCGCGTCTGCAGGCCAATTAATCCCTTGCCCACTCACGGCTTCTTATACAACGTTCCCTCCAGCACCAAGAACGCAATATACGCACACAACATCGCTACACCAACCAAGCGATGTGTGCCGACGAGTATATCGACCATGAGGAACGCCGAGCTTGTCCAAGCCCAGACGATTTCCTGCGTGTACGTCGATCCTTCTGCCAGTGCTTGGGAATATAGAACCGTAATGCCCAGGCAGAGCGTCAGCAGGAAGATGTTGCTGCCGACTATACTGGCGACGATGAGACTTGGGTGGTGGTGGCGATGGCGGCGAGAAGGACCAGATATCATGAGGGCGATCACGGGGCCTGGCAGTGTGGTACAGAGGGAAAGTAAGGTGGCGCCAAAGACAGTATCGGAGATATGTAGACCGGAGGTGAGGCGAGCGGACGAGGAGGAGAGGCCATAGCCACTGAGGGCTAGGAGAAGGAGAGATATGACTAGTGTTGCGAGAGTGAATGGCCATGAAGGCTTCTTTCTCTGCCGAGGTCGTGGTTGGGAGGTTAAGGGCGTTGATTCATCGACTTGATCCTCAGGTCCATGTGGAGCGGCGGTAGTATCGTCTTCCGCCGGCATGTCAGCCCCTTCGACGCGTGGTTCGGCAGCTTCGGCATCGCTTTGACGCTCCCCTTCACCCTCTTCCCCTCGAGCATCCTCATCTTCTTCATCTCCAGACCTATCCAACCAGCCCCTTCGCCAGCCCCAGGTCACAAGTCCCACGTACACACCAAAAGCAGCGACGAGCAATCCTCCATAAACCCCTCCTTCAAGGTCGCCAACGCCCCAAAGCACTGCCACTGCCGTGGTGACACCGAACAGTACCACGGTTTCAATCTTCGGACTGACATCATATCTCACGATCCGTTCCCTCTGGACAAGAACTTTCAGACTGAACACTCCAAAGATGTTCGCCACACAAGCGCCCAAGATGGTGCCGAGAGCCAGTTTGGGCCGCTGCAGAACGAGAGACGAAATCGTCAGAGCGAGAATATCCCATGAGAAGCCCTGAGAGAGGAGGGACGTGAGGGATGAGGAGACCGCGAGCCGGCGAGAGACGAGAGTGCTGCTGGATATGAAAGCGCTGCAGGAGCGGGACAGGACGTAGGCGCTAAGGAGGAAAGTTGCCGTGGTGGAGAGGAGGGAAGATGCACTAGGGGATACAGAGGTCTCGGTGGAAGACATTAGGATGTTGAAAGGTAGACGAACAGGTAGATGGATATATTTTGGTGACTTGAATTGCGACGAGTAGATCTAGTTCGATCCAGAGTCCGTAGTTGCTCTCAAAGATGAGAAGTGTAGATTTTGATGATAGAAGCGCCTGCTTGTCGCAATGCTTGACCGGGTTGGACTGGGCTTTGATGTGGTCGAGAAGTTATGCAAATTATGTCTCGTCGGTAGATTGAGATAGGCTCATTATCTCCATTTTAGACAGCACAAATAGTACCAAGCCAATTATAGAATGTCCTTTCGCAAATACACGAATTCTTCTCAATCGTTCGCAGGTTTCTTGAATGATGAAAGTGAGTATTGGTCGATGCGAAACGAGTGGTTGCGTCCCAAGTTGAGGTTGATAAGGGTACTCTGTTTAGGAGCGCCTTCCGTGTTCGTGCCTGTTAAACATTGGAAAGAGAGGAGACATCCCGGGCAACAGCGACGAAGGCAGTGGATGCGAGTGGCGGAGGTACTTGGGATAGAATGGAAGTACAAGGAAACAAATTCAGATCGAGTTTCAAATCCGGTTGTTTACCCGAGGCGGAGCAGCCTGGATATGACGAGTAGATGCCACTTTCTCGCCGCACTCTGGGGGTCTGGCTTGCATGGATTTTGCAAATACATGGGAAAAAACCGTCGTCGATACGGAGCTTGAGGCTGAGGGCCTCGCATAGACCTTCTATTTGAGATGTATCTATGGCCTACAGTTTGTGCTTGGTAGTTTCTGCCGCCTTGAATATTACCACCGTACTTTCCTACACGACATATCTGAACTCAGGATTCTGTTCCATGCCAACGACATGAGTTCTCTTCCCGCTGTCAAGCTGTTGATTGATGCGGCGATAGTAAACCCATGCCACCGATGCTGTTAGAAGCATTCCACCTTGGAAGCACCCGGAAACAATCAAAGCCGGGCGATACACCTAACATCGTTGCTGTGTTAGCTTCAAGACACGGGTGGAAATGGACGAAGGACGGAAATGGTCAAAACCAAATATGAAAAAAATAACGACGCACCGGAGCATCCTGGCCTCGGAATGAGTATGACGAGATGATACCGGCGATGTTCTGAAGCCCGACAAGAAGGCCAAGGGTGGTAGCACGTGCAGAATTCGATGTGATGTTGCTGGATGTCCACGCCGGGACCAGCACTGCTGGTGTAAAAGTCCCAAACGTCAGGAGAAAGGTGAAAAAGTATCCAACTCCGGCTCGGTCTACCAGGTCGACCGTCCCCAAGCAAATGAAGCCAATCATGGAGGTGCCCATGGTGATGATAGAGAAGAAAGCACGGCGTTGGAAGCGGTCAGAAAGCCAGCAAGCCAACACGATCCAAAAAGCGCCGCTAAAGTTAGGTGCGATGGTGAAAAGATTTGCCTGCACCGTATCGGGCTTGAGCCGTTTGATAAGAGTCTGAGCAAAGCCATGTCAGCCTCCAAATTCCTACGCCTTTGTCAATTCAAACCACTTACCGGTAAGAAATTGGAGATGGTTGCTGCCGCGACACCGTAGCACAACGACATGAATCCGAACATCCAGGTATGCCAATCCAGTAAAGGTTTGAGTGTGGCCGACCACGAGAACTTCGTCGTCTCGACTTCAAACTCCCTCCTCAGTCGCAAGACCCCAATCCGTTTTTCGTCGTCAGTGAAGTATTTCGAGGCGGTCAGGCTGCGAGGCAGCAGAATGAATGACAAAATGGCCAAGGACACCGTGAGACTACCTTCGATGATGAACAGATATTGCCAATTCTATCGAATTCTCGGTTAGAAAAACTACGCACTCGACCAGAAGATCCGGAGAAGAGGCTTCTCACATGAAGTTTTTGGTGCCATTGGAAAACCCTGCGAGTGTGATTGCATAAGTCTCTCAAAAGAGCAGATCTGGAAAGCAGATCGTGCTACACACCTGTAAGCGATCAAGCCGGAGGTACCATTGGCGATAAATCCCATCATATAGAATAAGGAAATCCTTTTCCCGACTATCACCAGTTTAGCAAAACGACCTGGAAATCACCGTTAGGTCTCTTCTTTACTGACTTTCATGACGCGTATAAAACATGGTCAGGTAGTAAATCGCCGAAGGAAACTGGCATGGCATTGATTAGTCCTATTCCAAGCCCAGGCAAAGCGCGAAGCCATTGAAACATACAAACCCAGCCTCGACCACACCCAACATGATTCTTGTTGTGACGAGCCCGCCCCAGTTCTTCGACGCGGCGGCTCCAAGTGAGACCGCTCCCCATCCAAACATGAGACATGGGATGACAACAGCGGGACTGAAGCGTTTGGCGAGGACTGTTGCAGGAATATTCAGAGTGCCGTAAGGGATGTAGAACAAAGTCAGCATCAATGAATACTTGCTCGCCCCGAAATGGAGGTCATCTTCGATTCCATCGGTCTTTGCGTTTCCCAGGTTTGACCGGTCAAGACTGTGGGTGAAGTAAATCATGGCGAGAAGAGGCAGTATGATCAGATCCATTTTCCATAGTAGCTCTAATTAAGGCGTCAGAGAATATCTCTCGGTAGGGGCGCTTTGGCACACTTCTTTCGGCGATAGGATCCGGCGACGCCTCCGCCTCTCCATGGTGGTTGACTAAAGTAGTCAGCGGCACGACTTTGGGTTCATAAGTCGATACCTCAGTCTCCTTGGTATCTTCCAACATCTTTACTTCGATGCAGAGTAAGTATCAGTCTTCTTATGTCAAGCGCCAGTGATAGAATGCTCTGCAGTCGATCAGAGAAAGAAGCACGAGACAGAATAGGATGGTTACACCCAACTTAAAGGTAACATCCCAGAAGTCCCTTCACGGCTAGCATGGGTCTTGCCATCTGCCTCTCTCTGATAGACTGATAGTAGAAAACGCTGTACGCCGTATACCCGGAATTTACCACTTCCCCATCCTTCTAGTGGGAAGTCGATGGGTTGATCATCACGCGGAGGGAAGTTGATTCGTGCATTCAGGTTATCTGATAGGCCTCCCTGTAACCTCGGTTCGATATCTAGACGACGGGAGCAACATAGTCTTTCGGGACACAGTCAAGACATCGATAGGGCAAGCGCTTGAAGCGGCATGTACAAGTACATAAAGAAGTAAGATGGATTTGTCGCACGAAGAGTGAACTTCCTACGGTGAGCGCTGTTATCTCTTGGCACCTGGGCATTGTTGCACGCATCAGAGTCCAGCAGATTTATCCTTGTCTGGGTAGATACCCGGCGACCAGCTGCGAACCGAGTTCCTGCTGAAGATCAACTGTCTGATAGACTGGTCATGCTCTATCTAGAGTCAAATTCGGACACGGAACTCAACGATCCCGTACGGATTAGCTTACCACATTGCCGACGTATTCATTCGCATTTGAATATGTGAGGTCATCCACTGGAAATCGAGCGGAAATGACTTCCCGCCTTCGAAACTTCGCTTCAGGTTTCTAACTGCCGCCCAAGAAGCTGGTGCGTCGTAAATGGTCTAGAAATGACGATGTGGCCTTTAGCAAACGAAGTGCTTGCGTTCTGTTGCCTGAAGTAGGGTAATGTCAAAGACGATTACACCCTAGACGTGGCATTTCAAGCAGTAACGCCGACTTGAGCGGCTATCTTTTCCGTCGTCCTGCCCAGTCCATTGTTGGCGTAGAAATCCATGGGATACGTGCCGTCACCATCCTTCTCCCAGCTTTGTTGGGCGCCCAGCACAATGAGAGCCTCATAGGGCGTCAACAGCGGCCGTGGAAATGCATAGCCCCAATCAATGCTCAACCGAGGACATGCAATTTGCACCCAACAATCCACATCGTCGAACATGGCCAGCTTGCCGGGGAATATTTCGCTGAGGAGGAGATTCACATAGGGAATGCCCTGTTGTGTGAGATGATTTTCAAGCATGGTCAGAGTGTGCGGATTGCCTTGTCGTCCCAACGCGCCTAATATTAGTCCCCATTTCTTCGCCCGCTTGGCTGTGGAGATGGCGTTGGAGCGCATGTCAAGCATTTCGTCGTGCGAATATGTTTCCCTTGTCAGTTTGCGTGAGTATGGGTCATACCGATAGGCTGGAAGGTTGGGGTTTGCGATCATTGCGGCTTCGAGGTGGAAGCGGCCATCGCCCAGATATAAAATAAGATCAACGTTTGCGTCGGGTGTGATTTTCGGAGCAGTACAGCCTAGCACTTCACCTTTACTCAGCGGCATGACTTGAGGGACTAGCAGCTTTAGTCCTTCTGCTTCAAGAGCAGGTCTAATCTTGTGGAGAGTGGCGTTGAACTGAATTGTACCCACCATTGCGATTGTTTTGCCTGGAGAGATATTCCTGGACAGCGTGCTCACCAGATGCGCCGTGTCAATCGAGATGTCAACAAAAATATACAGCGTCGCGATCTTGGTTGCCGACACGGGTATCAAGCAACTGTGTGCGTAGTGGACGAGCAAATCACAGCCAAGTGCTCTTGCAGTATAATCATCAATGCAGCACGCTCCGTATGTCACATCTCCCATAATCAAAGTCTCGGTGCCGGGGCAAAATTGGGTCAAGATGTCTGATATGGTGGTGGCGAACATTAGGAGGCCTTCAGGGAACTGTAATGCCACGCGCTTTGCCTCGAGGGTGCGTATGCGGTGGATTGTCTTGGGAACCTCAAAGCTGTAGTTGTGAGGGAGCAGGGCAACGGCGGCTTGGATATCTGGGTCATCGAGGATTTCTGCGGGCACTTGGTTCAACGCTCGAGGAGTCTTTCGTGGGGCTACCGACTCTGTCAACATGGCACTTTCGCACAAGAGTGGGGGGTCATGTAGAAAACTACCCTTTGCGACAATGGCAGTGGTCTCTTCCACCGCCGAGTTGGCATTTTCATCTCGCTTCTGTTTTGCCTGCGCCTCGGCGGTACGTCGTCCGACGAAGCGTCGTTTGGGTGTTCTTTCATGATGACTGCCTTCTTCCACCGTCGTGGGGAACGCCCCTGGGATTGATGGACCGTCCATACTCTCGGCGCCAACCCGAACACCTTGTTGTTGCGTAGTACTCGATTGCTGGGCGAGGAAGATTATTCAAGTCATGGCAAAAATTGGTCACTCACTGACATCTCCAAATCGTCATATGTGAATGCGGGGAGAGACGACGCCTAAAGCAAACGTTCCAAGGCGCTGTTTTTGGCTTTGGTGTCTCGGGTGGCTTCCGTGCGCTTTTCAGCCAGCTTGACGGGCGTTCACTGTTCAGGCGGCGAGATGGCGGGAAAAGTGACTCCGATGAACATGGTGGAGATGCACCATGTCGCTTTGTTTACTACCTACGACATTGTCATCGTCATACATTTCCTGCTTGCAGTCAAACTCTCACACTGACACCTGCATCATCCCTGATGCAATACGGAGACTCGGGCCCGAAGAAATTCGCGAGTCCTAAATGTGATCATGCTTTTAACGTCTTGACTGGCCTCAATTCTCAAGTCTTTCTAAGTACCTCGTGTAAGTACATGGACAGCTACCACCACAAACCCAGCCCAAGATGAGTATATTACACTCCCTACTAAATGCGACGAACTTCCGCAATCCGTTCCTGAGGAACATCGTCCCTGCCATTGGCCTTGCATATGGCATTCAAGCAGCTACAGCAGTTCCGTCCATCCTCGCTGGATCTGAAAGATTCTACGATTTGTCGGGATCTTTGACGTACTTGTCATGCACGGCACTGAGTCTTTACCTCCCAGCCATCCGTGCTCGTTCAGCAGCGGCATTGGCTGGAAAAGCTGTTCCAGCGTGGCCGAGTCTGTTGAATGCTCTCAAGGGTACAGGGGGGCCGTATGGTTTCAACTGGAGACAAGTTGCGCTTAGCGCAGCCGTGAGCTTCTGGGCCGCTCGCTGTATGTCCCGAATTCCCAAGCTGTCGAAGTCCACTGACTCGTACTAGTGGGAACGTATCTGTTCGCGCGCATCCTTTCGAGCGGCGAAGACTCCCGCTTCAAAGACATCC
Organism: Cladophialophora exuberans; assembly: GCA_030068005.1. Lineage (NCBI taxonomy): Eukaryota > Fungi > Ascomycota > Eurotiomycetes > Chaetothyriales > Herpotrichiellaceae > Cladophialophora > Cladophialophora exuberans. The sequence continues at coordinate 83,489 of JANSVK010000098.1, read as the reverse complement.
GCAACTCACCCCCCAAATTCGCGGTCGCGTTCTTTGCCCAGGCAACCTGGGTATCGCTCTGTCTCTTACCCGTCCTCGCTGTCAACTCGCTCCCTGCATCGACATTCGCTGCCCTCGGAGGATTCGTGTCCATTACCGATGTTCTCGGCATTCTACTATACGTTGGTGGAATTGGATTCGAGGTCACCGCAGATCGGCAAAAGAGTAAATGGATGCAAGAGAAGAAAGAGAAGAAACACGACGAAGACTTCTTGACCCGGGGACTCTGGAGTAAGAGTCGTCATCCAAACTACTTCGGAGAGAGCACGCTGTGGACAGGCATCGCTACCTTGTCGGCTGGCGTGCTTGCACCTAATGCCGGCGTCGCTGGCATGGGATTGGCAGGTGGTCTTGTGGGCAAGGCTATCGCTCTGCTGGGCTCGGGAGTCAGTCCTGCTTTTGTGACATTCCTACTACTCAAAGTGTCTGGTGTGCCATTGAGTGAGAAAAAATATGACAAGAGGTACGGAGATCGAGCAGACTACAAGAAGTGGAAAGAAGAAACTCCTATGTTTGTTCCTAAATTGTAGGATGAACGGGGACGTTTTTGCTGGATACGCTACTCACTCCCAGTATTTCTAATAACTGCAAAAAGCATTCATAGATATCAGTCTTGATAGAGCAGGAGATGCAAGTTAAAAGAAGCCCGCTAATACTTGCTTACAGCCTACCGGCGATCTCTTCCCGCTCTTCCCGCCCAGATCTCTGCTCTGCACCGGCGCAATGAGTGATACTGCCCACTAAATCGCAGCTACACTTGGTTTTCGTAGCTTCTTGCTCGCTTGACTTCCTTGTGTATCCAGCATGGCTAGCCAGCCTTCCTCGATGAGATTTCGCGGTATTTTGTCTATGAGAATGACCGAGCTTGGCACTTCTCTCTCAAGCCTTGACCATCAAACTAGGCCCTGCCTTCATGACGCGAACCGCACCGAGGATGAATGCAGAGACAGCAATTGTGACACCTCCGTAAACCCAAAGACCTGTCCAGTCCAGGGGCTCAGTTGTGCCGAGGATGGCCCCAGCACTTGGCCCCCCAATCAATAAGCCGACACCGGCAATCGCAAACCCTTGCCCGATACGCGTACCGATCAGGGCCTTGTTTTCTGTCAGCATGGCGAAGCAGACAGGCGGCAACGCAACCATCACACCGCTGAAAAAGCCTGTGACGACTGCCTCGACAATCATTCCCGCGGCATTGGTCACACCGAGCATACAGAAAACTGTGATACTCAAGATCAGTGCCATCGGCACGAATGTATTGAACACGCCAATGTGGTCAGACAACGCGTTGGGCGCAATACGCCCGAAAACCGATGCAGCGTTGAAAATAGCCGCAATGTAAAAGCCCAGTGAGTTATTGGTGAAGTGCTTATTGATTGGGTAGTAGGAGATGTAAAAGATCAGCACTGAATTGCCAACAAACATGATCAGGGTGGCCAGCGCAAATGTGATGTATGGAGCATCTGTAAATGCCGACCAGTCGATCAAGGCGCGAGGCTTTGGTGGTTTGATGCGCTGCTTCATCGCAATCACTGGGATAACGAAAGTTCCGAGAGCAATAAAGGCAATTGTTCGTACAGCCCAAGGAAAGCCAATCTGTCCGATGAGTCGATAGAGCACGATGGGGTAGATGACGCCACCCAGTGACGAGCCGGAAGCTGCGATCCCAACTGCTAGGCCGAGGTGCGAGCTGAACCAGGTCGGAAGCAGCGAGATAGAAGGTGTGAAGAGTAAGCCACTGCCAATACCAACGCAAATGGCCTGCGCCAGCAGCACCTGCCAGTATTCATGGCATAGAGAGAGCATCATGTACCCAAAAACGACCATAAAGCTGCCTGTAAGAAGTAATAGGCGCAGGTAGCCTCGATCGTAGATTGGCCCAGCCACGACGCCGGTCAGCTGAAGCAGGAAGCACTGTATGGATCCGATCCAGGAGATATTGGAAGAAGACTCGTCGAAAAGTGCACCCGACTCGTAGTAGGTTTGGAAGACGGCAAATGCGTTGATCAACCCCCAAGTGTTGAAGAAGATCATGAAGGCACCAGCATCCTGAAGCCATGCTGTGAGCCCTCCATCAGGAGGAGGTGGAGGTCCTGCCGGCTTGACAGCTTCGGGCTTGGGAGTAGGAAGGGAGCTGATCTCCTTGTCGCTGGTTTCGCTGAGAGGTGCCGTCTCTGTGATCTCGTTGGTTTCGTGTTTTGGGTCAGAGGCCATTTTGGTTGGTGTTGTAGTAAACTGAGTCATCGACTAAGCGAAGTAGAAGTAACGACGACTTAGTCGATTGTGAAGATTGTTTCGACAGACATATTGAGAAAAGACTGCGACTTTATGGAAAGGTGACAGTTCTAGGGGGGTCGGACGCAGGTTGGGTTGGTCCACCGAGGCGGCGACCTTTTGGAAGACATGTTAAGCTTCCCGAGAGGTCTGAGAAGCAGCTTGAGTCTCTATCTGCAAGTTGCTCATAGTATCAAGGTCAATGGTGTCGGTACAAGAAATACAACGCATAGCAATCTCCGTCGACGATTGCAAATCCATCACAGTCAAGCACGTGAGAAAATCCGGAGCTGACAAACTCGGCTCAAGACAAGTGGCTCGGTTTTTCGTCAGACCAGCTGAATATACCTAGCAGTTGCTAGCAGGGTGCGCACGGCGCGTTGGCGTCGGAACTTGTCAGACAAACATCGAAACAATCCTGCTCTTTCCCCGTCGCGGCGGAAGAACAGACCCAAACATATATTGCACAGGCATTCCTAGCCGGCACGATCGGTTGGTGTCCTACAATCATGACAGATGACCTGCGATGGTAACTCCAAACCCGGATCCTCTGACTAGCCAAAGAAAGATTCGAAAGGGGACGCGGTCTTGCTGGGAATGCAAACGGCGGAAGATCAGGTGCATCTTCACAGCGCCCGGGGATTCCATATGTATCAGTTGTCAGCGCCGACGTACGCCCTGCGTCGGTCAAGATGTACCGGAACCTTTGGTCAAAAATGGAAACGGCGGTCTCCGTGATCGCGTCTCCAAGGTCGAAGATGCGATGAAAGAGTTGCTTGCTAGCAAAGCGGCCGAACCTGCGACTCAGATCGACTCGGATCGAGCTCTTCTCACGCCGGCTGAAGTGTGTGGAATACGACCACCCTTTCGAACCCAAGCTATTCTCTAACTGTTACCTAGACGCACGAAGAACACTCTCTACAGTCGACGCTGCCTGCCTCAGCATCGCCAGTTGAGTCCAACCTGCCTGAGACAGAAGCCATAGCCTCCCATCTCTTATGGGCAGCCTTTCCAGCCGAGCACGACATCGATATTATGTTTCAGGAGAGCTTGAGAACATCTCGTTACATTCTCTTGGTCAACACCTTACCACATGGTCATTTGACCCACGAAACGCTCGAAAGCCCGTACCTCTCAGAAGAATATATTGGGCCCAATACACATCCCGTTATTCTTGCCAAGCGCATGCTCATCTTTGCCGTTACTCTACAAAGTCCATGTGAAGAATTTCTCAGTCTCTCGGAGCCGCCAGAAGTACTCGGCCGTCGCTTTGTCACAGCTGCCGTGAGATGGTTAGCATCGCAGGACGAGACGCACAGCTCTGTCGAAAGTCTTATTTGCATCCTTCTCGAGGCGGTTTTTGAGACCAATTGCGGAAATCTTCGCAAGGCATGGATTACCTATCGCAGAGCAATGACTATTGCACAGACAATGGGTCTGCACCGCTCTCCTATACCTCCTCTGACACGTATCGACCCTAAACTCGATGCTGACCCAGAATTTATATGGTTTCGCATCGTTTATATGGACAGGTACCTTAGCCTACTGCTTGGTCTCCCCCAGGGTACAACTGACAAGAGCATGGGATCTACAACGGCCCTACTGCATGAAACATCACTTGGTAAATTCGAGCGACAACTTACGGTCATCGCATCGTCCATACTTGAACGTGATTACCGTACCCTTGCGACGAGCGAGATCGCCACAACGCGGTCTATTGATGCAGATTTGCTGCGAGTGTCTCAGAGTATGCCGACAAGATTTTGGCGTCCCGCCAATTTTCAGAACATTGGTGTGGGATCGCCCGACAACCTCTTGGAAACGATACGGCTGGGAGCCCAGGTGTACTACTACGGCCTGCTAATTCAGCTCCATCTGCCATATATGATCCACGGACTCAGCAATGATAGCGGGCACGAATACTCTAAGATCACATGCGTCAGTGCCAGCCGAGAAATTATAATTCGCTTCATTGCGCACCGAAGCTTTCAGCCTAAATCATCCTGCTCGCGACCTGTGGACTTTTTCGCCCTATTGGCGGCGATGACACTTTCACTTGCTCACCTCGAGGCCCATTGTCACCCCCACGCAACCAACTTCTTGGCTCATCAGCGTCTAAGCGATCGTGCTATGCTAGATCAGGCCTTGGAGAGAATGGATGTAATCAGAGGCCTTAAGAAGGACGTCGTCATGGAAGACAGTGCTAAGTTGATTCGACAACTACTCGAAATCGAGGCAGAGGCGGCCACTAGAGGAGGTAGCTACGATGACAATACGCAGAATCCTGCAGTGAAGGCGCGGGGAGAGCTGCACTTGCAAATCCCCTATCTTGGAACCATCAAGATCACGCGCCAGGGACATATCTCTCGAGAGCCCTTGCAAGAGATGCCGACATCATCTGGGCTGGCTCAGAATTCTTCTCAGACCGAATTGCTGTACGTTGAGCCAACTCCAGCTATACTCGACAATGTCGCTTTCCCCTCCGTACCGAATACGTCGTCCACGGATGTTTTGCAGCGGCACTTGGAGCTCCCTACCGCTAACGACGCGGTGAGCTTCGATGACTGGGCATTCCAGGGTGTCGACGTGGCGTTCTTCGATAGCCTGATGAGGACCGGATAGCTGGCACTATGCTCATCTGGTAGGAATCGGGACCAACGCGAGCTCGAACGCATCGAGAATGTCGGAAAACGCTCTCAACACTGATATTTACAATTGCGATAGAGTCGAGGAAGACTCTGGACTCAACACATACAAAAGCCCGTTGGTACCGATTCCTACCAAACGGGCATCGTGTCAGCTATTTTGTTGACCTGACCCTCCAATCACTGATCTCTAGGCCGAGGACGGACTTGCACAGATCAAGTCCTGCAATACGCATTTGTCAGTTCACGGTATGCTCGGCACTTCTCTGGAAATATTACGCACCATTAACATCTGGGTCTTCTTTTTGACATCGACCGACTTTCCAGTTCCGAAGCCATTCTTAGCGAGCTGAAGTTTCCTAAATTGCCCGTTCTGGACGTTCTGTGAATTGTCAGTGAGGTCTACACTGAATGGCTCGATACTGTGGCTCAATACTGACCTTCTCTACAGTGTCTTTGACAATATAGCGGACCACCGTCACGGGTCTCGTTTGCCCTAATCTCACCACTCGACCAATGGCTTGGCTTTCAATTGATGGGTTCCACTGAGGTTCCAGAATGTGGATGCGGTTCGCGACGGACAAGTTGTTCAACCTAGTAGTATCTCAGCTCGGTGCTTCTCCCTGTCGGGACGCGAGACTTGTTACTCACCCTACGGCGCCGACCCCAAAAGTCATTAACAAGACCAAACCCTGATGCGACTCTTGAAACTGTTTCAGAACGAGTTTTCTATGGCCGAATGGCACAGAGCCATCGACGCGGAGATGGGGGATGCCTTTGCGATCAAGCATGGCATCGACGAGGTCGAGAGACTTTTTCCAGAATGAGAAGACGATACTAATACGGTCAGTCACATCTTCGTGATCGCTTTGGTGGTAAAACACATACCTTTTACTTTCACCTCTATGGCGTTCAATGTCCTCACACAGAGCTATCAACTTCGAAGGAACTCTTTGGTCTTGGGAGACTCTCGGTTGCGGGCTAACATTTGGCTCTTCGATGGGTGCACGATGCGACAAGTGGCAGATTGGACATACTTTCTTGTCATTCCTCTCACTTTGGTATCGCCCGATGCACTCCCCACATATGGCTCGATGGCAGGCAGTGACGGTCCCAGATGTGCTGTCGAGGACTTTGGCGAAAGAGACAATGTCGCATGAACAATAATGGCAGACTGCGTTGCCTCCTTGCTGGAGCAAGGCGCCGATCTCTTCAGGTTCGGTCCAAGTAACGGCATTACAAGTACCCAGGACATCTCCGTTGTTGCAGAATATACGCATACGGAGCAGGGCTTCCAGGACGGTCTGGTGGGCTTCCTTCGACATATGTCCACTCACGGCCAACTCGATCGCTTCTCTCACATTGTGCCCGAGCTGTCGATATGCTTGCCTTTCGTATTCAGAGAAATGCACTTCACACTGACGGTCTTCAGTCGGCGGCAATGGCAGAATTCCTCTGTTTCTTCGGAGGCAAATCGAACTAATCAAGAGACGGAGATTTGCAAAGTCTGGATCCTGCCCTTTCTTGCTCAAACACGCTTGGCGAGTGATATGTCGTCTGAATTGCGCTGCTTCACTCAGAATGGGGACCTTCAGGAAAGCAACGAGCGACCCCAAATCATCCAAGGTGTTCTGAATAGGTGTACCCGTCAAACACCATCGAATAAAACCACGAAGGGCGGATACTGCGCGGAATTGATGCGTGGAGGCATTGCGGATCATGTGCGCTAGATTTAATGAGTCCATGGGCCGTGGAACTGGTGGAATTTCGGGGAATGATTACCTTCGTCGAGCACAACTCGATACCACAAGATGTGAAAAATCAGGCTGTTCCTACGTTTGAAGTCGGCGGCTATGGTTCCATAGGTTGTCAATATCACGTCGTGATCCAACAGCTCCGGTAGCATGATGTGACGGCCCTGGCCGTGATATTTGTAAATCGACAATGTGCCGCTTCTCGTGTGTCTTGCCTGGAGCGTCAGAAGAGGAAGCATTAGGCAAGGTCAAATACTGTACTTTGTGATCTCCTCGATCCAACTATCTATCAGCACTGCGAGTTGTTAATAAACGTCCAAAAGCTCCACGAAGCTCAACCAGCACTCCGATTTACTTACATGCAGATGGAACCACTATCAGTGTTGACCGCGCCGCGCTGACAGGCTCTGCAACAGTCCCTGGTTTGGAAGTCATTGAGAATGCAAACTTAAATGCCAATGTTAATGAGCCAACAATGGCTGAAATCATCATCAGCGACTTGCCCAGGCCCATTTCGTCTGCCAGGAGGCCCCCGGGAGCGTCTTGCGGATTCTCGCATTTTGCGCCTGTAATGAGATGCTGATAGCTTCTTCAAAAGGCAGTCAGCCCCAATATGGATCTTATGGATGCCAGAAAAAAGAAGCTGGCCGAACCTACACGTTTTCTGTCGAGCCATTCTCCTGAGGCTCCCACAGTGCACCAGCCTCGAGAGAGCCGAACGATTCCCTCTTGACCACGAAGTCTAGACCTTTCTTCTGGTATCTGGCTTGGTCAGTAAAAGTTCACGGAGTAGGATAAGAAAGACTGACTCAAGCAAGCTGGTATGTACCCTTGGGTCAACATATGCTTCTCTTAAGTCGTTCCGCTGTGCAAACTGGTCGATCATGCGGTCAAATTCAAAGTTAGCTTCAGGCTCTGGTGAGATCAACGCCTGCTCATGCGCAGTGTCAGCTAACGAGAGTAGGGCGTCGCTTGATCGCTGGACATCTCTCATCGGTTGCCCCACTCCGGGACCGCTTTCGATTTCCTCGATAGGTATCTCGAGATATTGAGGGTTCTCGTAGCTACTGTTCTCACGCATGCATTCCGGGTCCTGTAAGAAGAGTCCCTTGCGTGAAAGCTCGAGAGCCACCTGTTTAGAGACTTCTGGCGAGCCATAGACGATAACATTAATTTTGACCACTTTTCGCAGGCTCGTTTTCTCATCCGTATTGGTGGAGGTGCTCAACGCTTGGATCGGTACTAGCCCTTCCCATGATAACGACAACGCTCCTTGAAAGCCATTAAGTTGAGTAAATGTCTTCGTATTCAGAGTTGCGATTACACTCTCGTCATCCGATACTAAATCACACCGGGATTCTCCAAAAGACAAATTCAGAATGGAAAACTGCTCTCCGGAAGAAGAGACACGAATGGTCGAGATATTTGACTTTCGGGAAGGAGCCTCGTTGGACAGTCGGACTCCAATGTCACATACCTGTACGGTTGGCTTATTAGCAAGGGAACTCTTCAGCCAGCAGACAAATTGTTGGCACGATGCTTCCCTGGCAGGTTCCGACATTAACGCGCGTTCACACGTGTTGAGTCTCAAGATGAACTCCATCTCTATCGAGTTGAAAATAAACATGTCAGGCGCGTGCTCCAACAATCTCAACACAATAGAAGTGTGCGTTGGCGCTGGAATCTGCCCTAGGGACCATCGTGCCAGCAATTTTGTCACGAGATCTGCTCGTCTTGAGAAGTTAGCTTCACTAACCATTCCGAAGCAGCTCTCAGGCTGCCGTGAGTCATTGGAAGATTGGCTGGAGGGATCTGGGGTTTTTATTGCATTGCCTTCTTTCCCTTCAGAAGCCTGATGTCGTCGCGATCCAGTACTTGGCGAATTGGGCCGGGAAGAAAGCAAGTTTGATATTGAGAGAGGAGGGCTAACGAGGGGACGGTCGCTCCTCGCTGGCTGCTCGATTGACAGACTCGCAGCATGAAACCCGTTCGTCAAATGCTTTTTATGTGGATGAGTTTCTCCATCATAGTCAGTCTCCGTCGAAGGTCTCTTTGGCGGTTGAAGCGGTCGCGACGAATCCAGCCGCCCATTCGCATTCATAGTTGTCTCGTTCTCCTCAGCATGTTGCGAGACAAATTAGGTCTACGGTAGCATGTTCCAGGTGTGTAGAATCTTATCACATCTTTAGTGAGTGAGCCTCCTTGCTCTCAGGAATATAGGGTGAATTTACGGTCCAAGGCAGATCACCCAGATCCCCTTTTTTAGAGGTGAAGGCATAATCGCCAGCCTCACCAGAGGTTCGCAGACTTTTCTCCTGTGGAGGCTGTGTGTGCGCCGCACAACGGGCTTGAGTGTTTCGGGCAAGGGACTTCGTGATGATTGTGGCGCGGGGGCCGCCTCGGCACAAGTTGAGCCCAAATCACCCAAATCTGTGGCCTAGACTGCACCCAATCCCTAATACGCGCGCTAGCTAGATAGCTCGAGGCGCCCGGTTGGCTCTGAGCCGCTTGATTCTTCAACCTCATCCAGCGCCTTACCGGTTAGCCACAGGGAGAGGAACTTCGACCGACTAGCAGGTGCTCGCCAGCCTCTGCATGCCGGTTGGCGCTTCCTGCCGAGCCGCATACCGCCATGGGGCAGGTGCAAGTCGCTCTTGGAAGCAATTTACCTCGTACTCTACTGGGCTTTGTCCATAACTTCGAGAGACTTGCTCCTTCTAGCGTCACGTTCGTCGCTGCTTCTAGATGTTGACATGAAATCATGCAGCTCAGAAGGCACGCTGTAGCTTGATATGCAGCACTACGGGGCCTGCGCTGCAGACTTCGAGGACCGCCATTCCACCTTGCAAAGAGCTGCCGTTTGCAACGGCGCTTCCCTGATCTCTATTACTCGCTAGATCACATCTGGACATTTTGAACCGAGTGTCTCCACTCACCTCGATGCATCATGGCAACAAACACTCCCGTTCCAGCGTCAAGCTTTCAAAAGGCGTTGGATAGATTCAGATCGAGATCAGGCCTCACCGTGAAGGAGCTTGAAGACATGGAAATGACAACTCTACCTGACCTTCAGAAGGCCTTGGATGTGATGCAGAAAAGGCAGCAGGTATCACGGTCGATGAAACATCTCAGACGACTTCAACCTTTTCTGGATGCCATGAAGCAGTACAGTAAGGTCGTGGATGTGTTCGCAAATACATCTGACTTCGTAGCCTTTGTCTGGGTAGGTATATCTTGTCCGCTCATTGCTACTAGCCATACTGTTCGCTGACATGGACAGGGTCCTATGAAATTTCTACTCACAGTACCCTTCGAGTCTAATCGCGGTCTTGCTTCATTCACTGACATAGTATACTCAGATTGCTTATAACTTTTCTGACGCTTTCAACGCGCTCCTCGACGGCTACCTGACGATCGGCGAGAATATTCCCCTGCTGGAACAATACCAACAGCTTTTCGAGAGCAATGAGTATATGAAAATGGCGTTGGCCTCGATATTTGAAGACTTGATGGACTTTCATCTGGAGGCCGTTAAGCTATTCAAACAAAAAGGTATGTTCGAATGGTCCTCTGGTAGGTGCCGGCGTTAATGCACGGGTCCATGTGTTGGGTTCCAGGCTCATCTCGACTCTATCTTCATTGTGAACAAAAGTAGTAAGAGAGGGGGTCCCGACAGTCCCAACGCATACAACAAGAGCGTTGACGCCGGTCCCTAACAGAGGACTAACCGCCCTACCAATTATTTTGTCCGATGACTCGCGAGGCTAATGTGGATTTTCAGCTTGGAAGCAATTGTATCATGCCACGTGGCGAGGATTGAGCAAGAACATTGATGAAATAACGAAATCTCTGCAACGCCATAAAGGTATCATCGAAAGACAGGCCACTCTCGTTGAGTACGAGCAATTTCAAGAATTCCGTGCGCAGACCAAGGCCGAATTCGCTAAGCTCCGGCTCGCGGAGAGAGATCGCCGGTACTTTTTTTTACAAAATTGGCTATCTCCTATCGATAGCAGAGCCCGAGATGAAGCGGCAGGCCGTGAAAGGTTTTCTGATACAGGACTATGGCTGCTACAAAATCAATGCTTCCAGGGCTGGTTTGCCTCCGATCAATGTATGGATCCATTATTATGGTTATGTGGCATGCCAGGCGCAGGTGAGTATTATCTCGTGCGGTGGATCATACTCTGATGGCTTTCAGGCAAGACTGTTCTCGCCTCACTGGCCAATTCGGAAGTGAGAAAGGTACCAGATGCTGTCAGTTTGTGCTTTTATTGCAAACATACGGATGACCAAAGAAACGGCTTTCTCGCAGTCGCAAAGTCATTGATCTCCCAGATCTTGCCAAAGACAGACTACATTGTTGACTATGTCTATGAAGAAGCATCCAAGAGCGGAGAACCTACTCTAACGACGCTTGCGCTCGCAAAAGCGCTATTAGAAGTAGCGCTCAAATCTTGTAAGCTCGTGTATATCGTGCTTGACGGCCTTGATGAATATTCTAGGGAAGATCGAAAGGAGTTGGCCTCCTGGTTTCAGCAACTCATTGTCGGGCTTCCTCGCAGCGACTTTGGTTCAATTCGGTGTCTATTCGTCAGTCAAGAAGACGGGTACGCACGCAAAGATTTGTCGATGCTATCCAAAATAAAGATCACATACGTCGAAAATAGGGCGGACATTGAAAGGTTCTGCGAGCACTGGCACCGTAAAATCGAAGATAAATTCGGACCGCTCGAGGAGCGACAACACCATGTCGCGAATGTTGTCAGTGCAAGAGCTCAAGGCATGACTTCCAATCTCAATTACTACATACCGTCCAGATAGCTTTTCAGCTAACACTTGCCACCACAGGAATGTTCCTGTTCGCCAAACTAGTCACATGGAATCTTCACGAGCAGACTTCCCGTGCAGACTTTGAAGCAGAGATTGACGAAGTTCCAAATGACATTGACAGGGCGTAGGTACCATGCTTGCTTCTCGTCGCTTATCATTGCTAAAGTACTTTAGATATGATCGAATCTTAGATCGATTAGTCGCTCCAACGGTTCCAAAGTCTCGATGTAATAACATTCAAAAGCTTCTAGGGTGGCTAGCATGTGCCAGACGGCCTCTCAAATGGTACGAAATCCAAGGTGCAGTTACCGTCGATCTAGACGAAGGTGCCATCTCTGCGAAGCAGCAGTTTCAGGAGGATTGCAAAGACCTCTGTCAATCCCTCGTAGAAATCAGCTCCGATCAAATAGTCACATTGGTACATTCGACAACAAAGCCGTATGTGATTGCAAACACTAGTGCTAGGATTTCGGATGGACGCTAACATTTCGCAGATACTTGATCCGCAAAGGTTTCTTTCACGCCTCGAAAATCGAGTGCGGTATGGCTACGCTTAGTCTAACGTATCTCAGCTTGCGCGAATTCGAACCCAACAGAGGAGAGGCAGATGTCCGAGATTCCTATCTCAGCGGCGCCTACGCTTTTGCCGACTATGCCATTTGCTTTTGGGCCCTCCATGTGGAATCCGCTTTTGCTGATGCCAATGGGCTGGACACCGACGAACTGAAATTTCTCACAGAGTGCCTAGAGACTTTTCTGGCCTTACACTGGGTGAATCCAGCCACACCTGAAGTGGTCTCGGCCAAAGTTCGCCAGCGATTGAAGACCTTGGAGTCGTACGACTTTTATGATCAGGCTTGTCAGGCCGTGGCCGAGGCCAAGCGATGGCTGCGTCCAGCCAGCAAAGCCCCCGAGGCTGACGCTCCTCTCCAACTTTGTCGAATAACGGCACAGCTCCGCGCCAAATTCGAGGTCGTGAGCTCATCTGGAACGCCCGATGAACTGCGCGCTCTGGTCCTGAAATATTACGGCCCCAACCATTACAAATGCTCACGAGTGAACTGCCAATTTTTCCACCAAGGCTTTGCGAGCAATGCACAGCGCGATGAACACACTGCGAAGCACGACCGATCCTTCATTTGCACTTTTGCCGGATGTCCGTACGAGATTATCGGATTTCCTACCAGAAAAGAATTGGAGAAGCACACATTTGTTGCCCACGGGATTAAGGCCGATTCGGACGAGCTCGAGTTTCCAGAGGATGTTCCCTCCAAACCTTCACGTCAGAAGCATGTCGCAACTCACGAGTGCACCATCTGCTTGAAGAAATTCACTCGTAGGTCGATATTGAAGGCGCACCTACGAAGTCATGCCAATGAGCGTCCTTTCAAATGCACCTTGTGTGATCAGGCGTTTGCGAGATCCCATGACCGGAAACGCCATGAGGAACTCCACAACGACACGAAAAGTTTTGTCTGTGGGCAATACCCAAAATTTGCAGACGGCGAACCGTGGGGATGCGGGCGGCAATTCAACAGAACTGATAGTCTTGGTCTTCACTTGAAGTCCCAGGCAGGACGAACGTGTCTCCGCGAAATGCTAGCACAAAAACAAGCCGAAAACGTACGGGAACAAGAACGGCTTGAAGCTGGATTGCGTCGTCAGAACGACACGAATTCAATCCCAGGGTTCGACGATGGAAATTTCAATCTCGACTTTTCTTCCCTGGAGAACTCCGATGTTCTTGAAAACTTCGATTTCGATTCGTTCCTGAACAATGAGCCTGAACAGAGTTGGAATTTTGAGATGAACGATCCTGGCAATTTTGGATTGGACACTCCCATTCATGGTTCTGATGTATTCTCGAAGCCGGCACCCCAGCGCCAGGATCTCTGACAGTGCATCTTAGAGGACTGCTCGCTCGGTACCTTACGTTTCTTCGGTCCCCCAGCGTTCTGGACTAGCGCGAATAGGAATAGTACAATTGTCTTCCTCAATTTTTCAGTTGCAAATCGCTCTGGCAGTGCAGTTGACTCTTGGCATACCGTGTATGAGTATAGATGTTTCATACTCGTACTATCATTGTAATGTATCTATTTCAAGTGGCTCTCAAGCATATTTTGGTCCAAAAAATACCGTTGCAACCGTCTTTTCAATTACGCTGACAATACATGTACCATACGTTTTTGATTGTGAGAGGGAGAGTGCGCTCCATAACCTCCAGCCCCGTCTATATCACGTTGCCGTGTTTTTGAGCATACTGACTGGCATAGTAGATTGATCATTCAGTCTTTCTCAAAAAGAGAGCCATTTGTAACGTACTAGCCACTGGCAGTCTTCGCCACTAGGTTCAGTTCAGGCCCCAAGTAGGAACGAGGACAGCAAATCCATCGAGAGGTCAGTCTTGATCGCGTCGTGATTGGGTTCAGTCAGTGAAATGCCCCAGAAACTACGCAGAGAGGAATAGCTCAGCTGTCGACCTCAATTTTTCAGTCCTCGATTCACCTGGCAGTGTTCGCCTGGTCATCTGAGTCGTGGCGGTGCAGGAGTAAATTGGTGACCTCCGAAGAATACGCCACGCTCGTCAAATGCTGCGTTTTGGTTGGATCAGATGGGTGACTTTAACGCAAAACGGTATGGAGTGTTCCATCATCCTCAAATTCTCAGATCTTCTTCACCTGGCAGTGAAGGCTGGGACAGGGTTGATTTTCTGATTGAGCTTTCTTTTCCGATCAAAAAATGCGGCGAAAGGACGCGGACAGCTTGCGCTTCAATTGGACCAGTGTCTTGAGCTTTACTTGAAGCGGCATGGTATATCTATCATCCTCAACTTTTCAGGTCTTCTTCACCTGGCAGTGTCGCGTGAACGAATGGACGAAAACCCCCAAATCTAGGACAACTCTCGCTTAGACTGAATCATTCTCGAGAACTTTGCCTGAACTGGAAAAGCGTACTGTTATCTTCAATTTTCCAGGTCTTCTTCACCTGGCAGTGCAAGCATCCGCTCCAGCCACGATCTACTAAACCTGAGATCTGATTGGAACAATCCCTCCAGCTGCCACAGAAATTCCGCGGAACGGCAAAGCGTAGTCCATCGCCTTCAATTTTCCAGCTTCCCTTCACCTGGCAGTGTCGTTCAATCACACCCCTGGGCTGATTCAATCGTCTTCCAAAAATACGATTTGCCCAAGCCTGCCCAAAACTGGTCTCTGACTGGACAGAGCCTTTCAAACTGACCCATGATATACGCAGAATGGAATAGCTCGTCAATCGCCGTCGATTTTTGAGGTTCTTTCCACCCGGCAATGTCTTCTTGCATTTCCGCAAAGTGGAACAGCTCGTTCATCGCTCTCAATTTTTGAGGTCCCTTTCCACCTGGCAGTGTCGTCACGACCGCCCGCGAAATCCTGAGAATGCGTGCCCATGACAGGGGTGTCGTTGGGTGAACCACTGTCTTCATCTGGAAGGAGCATTCTACCGCCTGATTGGAGGTACACCAAAATCTGTGCCAGAGTCTACGCGCAGGAAAGCCACAGGTCTAGCGTCTGTACCAGGATTCAACATCAAGCAGCCACAGCCTTAGAGTGGCTTTATCACGGATTCAAGTACGAGGTACGAGTACTCAGGTAGAGAAGTCTTTCTCTTTCTGATTAGCCGCTCGCCGCTTTGCTCACCCTGAGCGCTCACGAAGTCTGTCTGAGCCTTTCTGAGCCTTCCTTAGCCTTTTGGTCTTCCCTCTTCGTCTTCATTTCACAACATCGACTTTCGTCAACTTTAGACGAAAGGATCCGTTTGAGATGCCAGGGATCCCAAGCTGGCCCCCCGTCTAATGCGCTCGAACTGGTCAGTTGCGCTGCTCCTGCCCTCACGCGCTCTTGCGCGGCCGCGATGAATCTCCGCCCACCTCGGTCGCAGGCCGCGTAGAAGACCAGCTTCATATGGGTCCTTTGGATATAAACATGCCGCCCCTCGCTTGCGATATGTTCCCCTTCTAGTTGGTAGTTACGGGTTGGACTTCTTGCCAAAACGTGGCTTGTCGTGCTCAATCCGGCGTCCACGTCTTACTATGTTTCCACTTCAAAGCTCTCACCGATTGTGCTTCTTCCCAAGCGTGTTTAGCCTGACGAGTGTCTCTCTGCTCTCCACCGTGCTACTTTTGGACTCGATGGCGAAAGGTCGACCAGGCTTCTTCGACCGGGCAGAACAACGATGCTAGGAACTGGATAAAACCGGGATCGATAATAAGCCTGTCCATGACTCCCTCGAAGACGGAACAAAGGCGCGGTCTGTAACAACAGTACCACAGAAGGTAGGGCTGTCACTGGGGAGAGGCAGGAAGGATCACGGGACTCTGCGAGTGCACAAGGTAGGGTAGGGGCTGAAATGGTACCGAATCCTATCTCTCTATCCGGATGGAAGGTAGGTCTTCTCTTATGCCTCGAGACCTTCTCTCCAACCTCTCGTACACATGGGCTGTTCTCTGGCCGTTGGAACACTCTTGCAACACCCATTGTGTGATCAACAGTCTCGGCCATGTTGCAACTCCTTGTAACAGTGGCGTGGTTGGTACAGCAACTGTTCCCTTGCAACATCCCGCTGCGTAGGCCTCCGTTGCTTGGCCTTTGGTAACAATCGTATCTGGTAGACACAGAGATACACACGGTCAGACAACTGAATGCTCTTCTCTGCGGTCCTCATAACCCCACAGGAGGTACCCTAGTTAGAGTCATCAACTCAACCTCACGACGAATACCTCTTATCAAATCTCTGGATCTTTAGTGGGTGCCAATCGTCATTGCACGATACGGCAAGGCAAAGACGTCCAGACTGACTCGGACAGAAGACTCGGAGCCCAGAGCTAGCGTACATTGGGCCCGTGATCGTTGCCGGAGGAAAGCCTCAAAAGTTTTCGACACATTCTCAGATGTTAGTATGTTTGAAATATTGAGCACTGTTTTAGAACCGGGAGGTATCTTGGTGAAACCACTAACTTTTGAGTAGCTTTCTACCTTGGCTACGAGAGGCCTGAGGCATGACGCGGATACAGCCATCTTAGCCCGCTCATCGTCGTCTGCTTTGACCAGGCTTTTGTATCTTGAACCCAAGCACGCCTTCCCTCCCTCCCTGTTGATCTGATAAGTGGTTCTAGCTCACCCGGCTGCAAACGTCCAAATTGGTACTAGCAGAGAGGTCCCTCAAGATCCGCGAATCCGGCACGTTGTCAAAACTTATGCATCGTCGTTTTCTCGAAATTAGCGCTAGGACAGAATGCGATTGCCGCCTGCCACAAGAGAGAGTTTCAATCCAGATCGTCCGCCCAGGGGATCGAATCCTGAGCACCGAGCTGTCGGATCGTATGTGCCGCAGCCTTGCAACCAAGCTCAACGGCTTTCTTGATATCCCATACCTCACCACGGTGCATTTGTCTCACATATTCGAGAGCGTAAGTGCCGACGAAGGTATCACTGCGATAAGGTTGGAGCATCAGCCTCAGGTGCATCAATGGAAAGAATCTTGAATGCTCACCCTGCACCAGTAGTGTCTTTCACATCGTTTATGTCTACCTCCACAGCCGGCACCATGCCAGTCTTCCCTTGACTCGCCCAAAAGGCACCCTTGTCACCGAGCGTAATCACTACGTGCTTGACACCATACTGAATGAAGACTTCACAGGCACGCTTCCAAGCGTCCTCATTGTCCAGCGACCCTTTTTCGTCTCCAAAGGCTAGTTGAGCCCCTTCCTTCTCATTCAGGACCAAATGCGTCACCCATTTATAGGTCTTTTTCAAAAGAAATGTAACTGGAGACGGGTTGAGTAGCGTGTGAACGCCCGCCTTGAATGCCGTCTCCAAGAGCTTTTCAATTGTCGCCCGTTTGTTTTCGAGATGTGTGACAATCAAGTCTGGTCTGTTTCCGTCTGCCAAGCACTCCACGCTGTCTTGATATTCTGGTGTCCACTTTGTATTGGCTCCCGGAAATCCTATATCTCTTGATTGACGCGTGAATGATTCGACAAAGACAGCACATGTGCCAGTAGTCTCCCCAGGAGAGGTGCGAACGCCCGAGATGTCGACATAATTGCTTTTCAGATTCTTCTTCAGTGTTTCACCAAAAGTGTCCTCCCCAACCGCTGTGTTGAGGTACACGCCAATCTCGCCTCTCTTGACAACAGCTCCAATGCTCCTATCATCCAAAATACGTATGGCATTAGGGCTTGCAATGCCGGACTCGTTGCCAGTGCTACCGTCAGCAAGAATAGGCCTCTCATGCTGAGCACGAGAGATTGCAACGGCGGTATTAGACCCCTTTCCACCAGCTGCGTACTTGAGAGATGAGGCATCAAGGGATTCGTCGATTTCTGGCATACGCTCTGCCTCGAACATCAGATCCATGATCGCACCGCCAATAACAGCGATCGAGGGGCGGGCTGCACCTGTGTGTCCTGCGGGGCGTAGTCGCCGTCGTGAGCGTTGTCCTGCTGATTGCATGATAGTTTGGGGAGGTGAGATCTGTCGGAGGAGGACTTTCGGGGACTGATATTCAAAAATTCAGCGAGATCGAACTGAAGAAGGGCATGCGGGGAAGTTTGGGCTAGAGGATGGTGAAAGATGAAGCTGAAGAGTGCACGTCGAATATAGTGCAATGTGCTGTCCAAATGTAGCTGCACGTTGC
Organism: Cladophialophora exuberans; assembly: GCA_030068005.1. Lineage (NCBI taxonomy): Eukaryota > Fungi > Ascomycota > Eurotiomycetes > Chaetothyriales > Herpotrichiellaceae > Cladophialophora > Cladophialophora exuberans. The sequence goes on along the minus strand of JANSVK010000098.1, from coordinate 65,272 downwards.
GGCGTGTCAACACCGCCCTCGCTCAAATTGCCTTTTTGTTGCGCGAACTCTGTCTTTAATAGTTTGCAAGCACACCCAAGACAGATAGGGACTTTTAGGATCATGGCAGCAGTCGCGATCGCTCATCAAAGTCCGCATTGCCATCCCGATAACTCATTTCATGCTTACACTCGGTGCTCGCAGAGACCGACGACTCCTTATCTTTTAAACGGTCGCTTGCAGCACCGACCTTAAAAAGATGTGCCCCCCCGAAATCTCTTCAAATGTGAATACTTGACTTAGATTCATAGACCTTGTTTAATCATGGTCACCAGCCTACAAGTCTTTGATAACTAGAAAAGATAAGGAAGAGATAAAGAAGAAAACGGCTTTCTCGCTAGACTGTCTAGTGTAGATCTTTAGCGGATGAACTGGCTCTTCCCAATGCACAAATTAAAATCCCGAACGCAATAATGCTATGCGTGACATGTTATATGCCCCCAGAAGGAATGGCGCACGGAAATCAAGTGTAATGGAAGTCACAAAAGAACTTCCAACCGTGCTCGTTGCTGTTCATTCCAGCCAATTGCTTCCACAGCTGTTGTGCTGTCTTCCTCTCCCTAGGATCCTCCCGTATCATCGGTTTGATGATCTCCGAGCTCAAAGTTTCGGCACGGGTGTCAATTTCGCATTTTCCAAGCCATTCGCGTACCTTTTTCAAACTCAATCGGAACGCCAACGGGTTCTCAACGTTGCCGGGCACACGGCGGTGGTTCTGATAGGCCAGCAAGGACTGCCCAGACATGATGGTGAGCATCTCGGAAAAGACACAGCCCAAGGAAAAAACATCGGCAGGTAGTCCTCGTGGTGTTCTAGAGCCAACTTCTGGAGCTCGATACACTGGAGTACAACATACTTCCGTGTTCACTGTTCCGATCATCTCGTGTTCGGTAAAGTCCTTGGCCACTCCAAAGTCTGCAAGATATATTTTCATGTCCTTGATCAAAATGTTCGCGGGCTTGATGTCTCGATGTGCGATCTTGTTTTGGTGAGCGAATCCAAGTGCGTCAACCAAGCAGCCAAACCACGGGGTAATCTGATTCACAGCACTCTCAGGAAAGGCACGCTCGGCGCAGTTGTCCAGGTAACAACGGAGATTGTAATCTGCCACTGGCTCCATGAAGATCTTGTGGTATTCAGCTTGTGGCTCATGCACGAGCACCACACTGATATGATGGTGCCTGAGCCTTTTCATGATTGCCACCTCATTTTTGATTCTCGTCACGAGACGAGACACGTCGTCAGGATGTCCGACTGTTGCGATTTCCTTGCAGGCCACCAACTCTCCGGTGATGGTTTGGACTTTATACACGTAGCCATCTGCTCCTCTCCCTAGGCACGCTAACCTGTCAACTTCAAAACTACGCGTGCCATCGGGGCCTCCATAGCGAGGTTTCGACGAAGTAGAGTTGGATGCGAATGGTTGAAGGGTTTGTTTTGCGCGTTCCAGACTTTGCTCGTATGTCTCCTTCTCTTTTGTGAGCCTTTTTATCGCTTCATCGACGATACCGTCGAGCTCAGACGCGCCGAGCGGTGCTGAAGGAAATAACGTTAGCAAAGGCATGCGTAGCTGTGGCATGGCTTACTCACGAGGCTGAGCAGCTCGCAGACACCTGACGATTGATACCAAGGCATTCATGTATATATCAAGAATTGTCTGCACCGTCTGCTGGACGGAATGGTCATAGAAATTCCGAGGGTCATCGAGGTCTGGTCCAGGGGTGGCCTGGTTGAGGTCGCTCAAAAGATCGACGATTCGCTTGTGTCTAACGCCGGCTTCGCATGCTGTCTGGTAGAGGCTTTGGTTAGCTCTGCAAAGCCCTTCAAAGACAGGAAGATGAAAATTGCTGACTTTTATTGCTGCCCAAAGGCAAGTCCAGATGAACTGTGACAGGTTCAATGAAGGATCGCATTGTTGTTCGGAAGCCTCGACTGCGCTGGCTAATGCGTCGATTGGCTGAAAGCGCAGCAGTTTGACAAGCAACGTGGTACCATAAGGATCTTTCAATCTCCTGCAAAGGGCTTCGAAGAACGACCGAAACGAATCTTCGTCAACGACCAGGTCATCAGCTTCGAATCCATATGTGTGCAAATCTTCCCTCTTTCCTTCCATCAGGCGACGCCATGCCGAGTCGCTAGAGTTCGATGTCCGATCGGACATTCATGCGCTTGCTTGTCAGCAGTGATTGCGGGTAGACTCATCCCAATTGGGGGACGCCTTTGTCTCAGGCGGCTTCGCTGCAAGGTTCGGTGGAAGAGCGCACACTGATGCTTGCGCGTTGACAAGACGGTTGGGGGGCGACTTCCACAGCCTGGTTTGTGGCACTGGCTCTAGCCACGATTATTCTGTGGCAAATTGATTGACGCTCTGAAAGAGAAAAATGCTGATCAAATGTTGAGTCGTTTTGAACCAGCTCGATGGGTCTCGATGGCGTAATGGCAGTCCAATGTGCTTTGGAGAACATTAGCAGCACATTTGAGAATTTGAGAGGATTCGAATCCGACATCAGTCGCTTATTCAATCGTCGCGAATCTGGTTTTTAGGTGCATGGGTGGGTACAGAGCCGCTACGCCTGGTCAGAATGGGGTTAGTAAGCGGGGAGCTTTTGCAGGCGGCCTTGCAGCCACAGGGGCGCTTAATGGGTTGGCCTGGTCAGATGTATCCCGGTGCGCGATATCGGCCAAGGACACTCCTTAAGTGGTTTTTCACCTACTTCATGCGTGTAGCTCAATCTTATGATGAGTCCGTCAACCGAACGAGAAAAGCAGGTCAATTTGGCAGTAAACGCAGGGTACGTATGCCACCATATTTGCATTAAAGTCAGACTTTGGCTGCAGTTTTGCTAGTCAGAGATACTGCATTTGGCGCCGAGTGTGCGGCAACAAGCTCAGTACCAACTTTCGAGGTTTTCTAGAACGCAACTACTCTCTGTTTTCTTCTTGAGCAGCCCGATCTGGAAACCCTTCTCACCACCCGAGCCGAGTACAGACAGCGCCTCGTCGACTTTAGCTTTCGGTACAACAAGAACCATACCTATGCCCGCATTCCAAACTCGCGCGACTTCCAACACATCGACATTCCCAGCTTTTCTCAGCCATTTGAACACGGCAGGAACCTCCCAAGAGCTGACATCAATCTCCGCTGCCAATGTGTCTGGAAGCATTCGTGGAACATTTTCGACCAGCCCGCCTCCCGTTATATGCGCCATGCCTTTGACGAGGCCTTTTCTTGCTAGCTTAAGGCACGTCTTGACGTAGATGCGAGTCGGAGTCAACAGGCTCAGACCAATGGTTGTGTCTTTGTCCCAAGGAGCTTGATCGTGGAACGTCAATTTCTCGTTCTCGAGGATCTTGCGCACGAGAGAGAATCCATTTGAATGCAAGCCACTAGATGCCAGTCCCAAGAGTACATCACCTGCCACCATTGCATCCTTGTCTGGTAACAACTTTTGGTCATGTTGAATCGCACCAGTGGCAGTACCCGCAGCATCGTATTCTCCTGCGCTGTACATACCTGGCATTTCGGCTGTCTCACCGCCTACTAAGGCACAGCCTGCTTCTCTGCATCCTGCTGCCACCCCCTCGACGAACGCAGCCGCAGTGTTCACGTTCAGCTTGCCGCACGCGTAATAGTCCAAGAAAGAGAGGGGTTCGGCTCCTTGTACCACTAGATCATTCACGTTCATTGCCACCAAATCAATACCAACAGTGTCATGTTTGTTCATCGCAAATGCGATCTTTAATTTTGTGCCGACACCGTCGGTGGCTTGAACCAATTTCGGCGCGCTACTGAAGCCAGCCGCTTGCAGATCGATGACACCGCCGAAGCCACCTAGGGCGGCATTGGCACCGGGGCGTTTTGTAGAAGCGGCAGCGGCCTTGATTCGCTGAACAAGTTCGTTGCCGGCGTCGATGTTGACGCCCGAGCCAGCGTAGGTCAGACCCTGGGGGATATTGGACATGGCCATGCTTGAAATCGATGGTCCCCGAAATCGACGTGCTCCGGACCGTAAAATGGAAGCAAGGTGTAAAGTTGTGCACTAGAGATGAAGGTTTCGTCTAGACGGCCCGTCCCTTGCTTAGGCGCATATGACTCGGCACTAATGCAAATAGATTGAAGCCTCTAAACGGCCTGAAGAGCGCTGTTCTATTTGCTTGAGGATGATAATTCTCGGAGGTAGAAAATATCGGTGCATCCGCGGCTGAAAGAGCGCAAAACCGAAAGCTTGCGCAGGCTGGTGGCACGTGCAAAATTAAATGAGGGTTTATGAGGGCCTCCAAGAGTAATTTTCCACAGCGATAGCTATATGAGAAGGGCAAGATATCTTATGAAATAAGACCACATACAGATAAGAAGAAGCTCTACGTTCTGGACAAAAGTCACCGTCATCTAATGCGATTTGGTGAAGATGCACTTAGTTGATGAAGCAGCCTTAGAGGATAAACCCTCACTTATTTTTGCACGTGCCACAAGGCAGCGGTCAGAGCGCAGTTTGGTCTGTCCTGTAGCCCTCACCGCTCCTTTCGGTTTGTGAATCACCCCACATCGTGGTCAAGCCAGCACAAGCCAACATCTGTCTGTTACATCCTCCTCTTTTGGGTTAACATAGAAGTGGCAACACCTCTTTTCGGGATATTACGTCAGACAGTAGTACAATGTGAGTAATTAGACTTCACATTGGGTTTCCGTGATTGTCGGTGCAGATATAGTGTCCAGAACAAGGTGATTGCCATCAGAGGTAAAGTTATGACGATGTAAATCCAAAACTGTGGCGACAATACGAGGCGGGTATCTGTAGGCGTTGCTGTTTGGCTCGTCGTTTGAATGAGATTGGACGAGAAAATTGTCTGAAGAGTATTTAGCTTTGAGGAGATTTAAGATCTTCTTCGACTCACTGCTACAAGGGAGGCAGGCAGACACACAGTCGCAACTATTGATAGAGCCTTGAGAATAGTCGAGTCCGCCTGCCCTTGACCAAGAATGGTGGTCAAAGTCTCTTCCTGCCTCTGAGATCGTTCGGTCAGGTGAACCAGTAATTGAAGCATCTTACATGAAGCAGAGTTCGAAAGTTGCAGCAGCTCTCCATTGTGGCATGCGAGAACACTTGAAGCCTCAAAAGGAGTGTTAGCTTTTTTGTCCACAACAAATTATGAAGACTTCAACCTACCAGCTGCACGGTACTCTCCAGGCGACTCCTCAGCCTATTCATGGCGATCCGGTAACGCTTCATGTCAGCGACGTACGATTCGATAAGCTCTAGGCTGCATTGTTTGTCCGCTAGAAGTTCATCGGTCCAGTCATGATTCAGGAAGTATTGCTCACATCCTGTTGCAATCTCGATACAAGACTCTACTGCAGCTTCAGCCCGTTGGACCTTTGCCTCAAGTTTGTGAAGCTCTTGGAGGTCGGAGTACGTCATCTCAAAGTGCTGATCCTGGCCATAAGAATAGCATGCCTTGTTGGTCTAAGCAAGTCAGATAGAATCGAGTACGCCATCTTTGTACATGTACCAACAAATCTCCTCAGTTCCGTGCCTAGAAATTCAATATATTCCAGCCAATTCAGGCTCAGAAGAGATAATAGCTCGACGTGGAAGGCGAACATGGACCGGTGTGTCCCGGACTCCATGAAACTTTTGAGATCTGACTCTGCATGGGCTGCTAGATCCAGAAGTACAATTTTTGAAGTCGTGAGATCATGCGATGTCTGATGATAAACTCCGAGATGTCTTATTGACCATGGATCATCCAGATGGCGTCCGTACTTTTCGATGTACGTGATATTGTAGCAAATGTCATATAAAATTAGAAGGAATCCCGAGGACAAGAACTTCAAATGCTTGTAGAACTCTTACCATGCTGTTGCTGATGGCATGAAGTTGACACCGAGCATGCTCGGATACCATAGACTGGACGTTCGTCGTCGCATTCCTTGGTCCCAAAAGCTATCACAATCTCGAGAAAGCGTGGCGAAATCCTCAAAGAGCTGATCAGGCTTTCGAAATCTGCTTCGGTAATACGTAGTCTGCCCCATGTATAGTCCTGGAGCATGACACTTTTCAGTGTTATCTCAGTACGCATACGCGGCAGCTATCGGTGGAACGGACGTACATCACAGTGTTTTGTCCCTCGCAGAAGTTGATTTGTGAAAGAACCTGCTGAAGGGCAACAATGTTATCATATCTTCGCACGAGAACCTCCTGATAATTAGACGACGGGCACCTTTCAAAATTGAAAAGGAGGATGTCGGTGTCTTCGGCAGTGAACAACTTCTTGCAGACGGTTTGGAATCGGTGTCTCGCTCGGTGAAGCGGATGAATTGATGATTGAGGGACCATGTCAACTCCTAGAGCATGGTCGAATCCTGTCAGAATGATGAAGAGGTCCGACTGGTTCGAGTCACACGACGAACTCGCTCATATATACACATTACAGAACAGGTTACGCAAAGCAAGGCGCTGTCTACTGCGAAATTGATGGCGCTCATGACAGGCGGTGCTGCCCTCCAAGTCCTGGTCTGCGTAGTACTTAGGTGCCACGGATCTTGGGTCAATCCGGAGTGTCCAACCACTCCTCTGTCACGCGCAGTCTGTGCGCCCTGCTGGGCGCATCGGCTGCGAAACCACCTCGACCGGTGACATATCAATCGAGTCATCTCCTTAGTCGATAATTGCCCCTCTCGAAAATAGCCCTGTGTATGTCTGCAGAACCTGACGCCTCACAATTGCTGAAATGGCAACCTCGAGGGTTCCCAGACGATACATAAAACTGGCCGATCTGATCAAGCTTTTGAATCAATTATTTCCGGGAACACTGTATGCAATAAAAGTAAGCCTGATGTGCGTGCACTTTACGGCATGAAACTGATTTACCAGGAACATTCCGATGCTTGGACGGTCTCGAACATTCCTCAGCTTTTAACACATGTCTGTTGCGACATCTTTTGAAGACATCAGACCTGACTGACAGCGGGCAGGAGCAAATAGAGTCCATCTCGAATAAATAGTGGATTCTCAGGAGCCCACTTCCAGACCCGAGACGCAAGGGTCTGTCAAAACGGCCGCAATACTCCACCCAAACGCTTTGGCCTTGAATAGGTGCTGACTCGCATTGCTGGGGAAAATGGGATCTTCGCAAGAGCTGAGACAGTTGCAGCAACAACTGCAGCACATCCGAGTGCGAAATGCGCAAGGCCAGAACTTTGTGCCAGATAGCAGCTTGCAGCGTCTGCTCTCTACAGATGTGGTAACCAAGCTTTTAGGCAACATCAGTCCCGATTATCGTACTCAGGAGCTCATAAAATTCGTGCAGCAAAGGGCCGCTAAGATATTCGGTGTTTTGATATTGATGGGCGAAGTTGAACAAATCGCTGCATTCATCGAGTGCGATCAATACGGAACCCATCGCGCAGACTATCAGCTGCCGTTCACAGAAATGAGACTGAAGGAAATCCTTCAGAATGACTTTCTGGCTTCGGAGTTCTACGACAAGCAATGGGAGTTTATTGCTGTTACCTTCACTGGTCAAACCACGCCACGAACACTAGAGAAAAAGACGATTTTGCCTTTTCTGTCGCAAGAACATCTCGCGAGTGGTGGATTTGGTTCTATATGGAAGATCAAAATCCATCCATCGTACCAACCTCTTAACTTCCCGACGACTGCGGAAGTAAGCTCTAAAATTGCGACGATTAAATTGAGAAGATGAAACTAATTAGAGATAGTTTGTGCGAAAAGAGCTGAAGCTCCATGACAGCACCTTCGACAATGAAGCCCGCATACTTTCAATGCTCCAAAGGCTGAAACATCCGAACATACTCCTTCTCGTTGGCATTTATACGCACGACTCGAAACATAACCTGATATCTCCATACGTAAAAGGAGGTACCCTCAGAAACTTGCTGGAGCGGCCGAAGCCTCAAGACTTGAGTCGCAAAATGATGCTGCGCGCTGTAGCAGGACTCGCATCCGCCATTGCAGCGTTACACGAGTTTGCCCTGGAAGATTCAGAGCCATCAATGAAGGGGTATCATCAGGACCTGCACCCAGAAAACATACTAGTGGAACATTCTCGTTTTGTCCTTGCTGACTTTGGCCTCTCCAGCATCAAGAGCCTGTCCTCGGGCAGCCGGACGCCGTTTAAAGGAAGGAGAGGCTATTTTCAAGCACCAGAGAGTGTCCAGCTGACCCCTCCATACGCAGAGTATGAAGTCACCCGTGCGGCAGACACCTTCGCGCTTGCTTGCATCGTTACCGATCTCCTAGTCTACCTGTCAAGAGGACCATCCGGGGTTCTTCAATTCCGAAAAGCACGGGAATTCACACTGGGGCAGATAAGCTTCAGCCTCTACCACAAAGGTGATAGGCCACATGAGACTGTCATGGAATGGCTCGATACATTGATGAACGAGGGTGGATCCAGAAGCATGAGAGATGTGGTTCTACTTTTACAACAGATGCTCGAGATATCTCCAGAAAAACGTCCACGTGCACTGTCTGTTACTGCGAAGCTCAATGTATGCACAATCAGGGCGTTCTCGGAAGATATACTTCTCTCCTTCAGCGAACTACCATCTTCTGCAGAACTCCTCATTGAGAAGTCTCGTTACATGAGCTGGCTTGATTCTCAGGATGCAGAACTATTTTTGTCAATGGCTGGTGCTACAGCAACTAACAGGTCATTCGAAACGACTATCGGCCTTCTATGTCAAATCCAGGAAGCTCTCAGCACTATCGACACTTGTCCACTTAAATTGGATAGTCGCCATCTTTTGAAGATTCGTGGGTTGACTACCGAGCTGCTGAGTATGCTTCCACCTGACAGAAGAGTCAATTCGCATTCTCGACTTAGTACAGTTTTCTTCGCGGAGATGGAATACGCAGGTATGATCGTCAAACCAGGCAACCTGAAATCCACGTTGGGAAGCTCCTCGATTGTTCAAACGGCCGAGACAAAGGCATTAGTCGTGCAGATGTTGGATGCTACGCCACTTTCAGAGACACAATCTTTTCGAACAATCTCGAAGGCGCAATTCACAACAAATACATCTACTCATCTGAAAACGGCAAATGTATTCCAAACACAGCAATCTCAACAAACGACAATGCTTCTGGAAATAGTGTATTACCACGACCCACTCATGGGTTGGAAAATGCTCCCACGGATTCAAGCTCTCTGCAGACTGCTATCCAGCAGGACTCTGCCCAACCAATTTCGGATTCCCCCGTTCTACGCCTTATGTGATAACAAGCTGAATCTGTGCTACGAACTTTTATACGAATATCCCGGTGCCAAGCACGATGAGATCCATCACTGCAAGCCTGTATGTCTTGCAGAGCTACTGCTTGAGCGGGCGTTATCGAGTAGACCTCCACTTGAAGCTCGAATAAAACTCGCCCTTGACATCGCTGAGGCCCTTGCAGCTTTCCATGAAGTTGGTTGGTATCACAAAGACCTTACTTCATTCAACATCTTATTCTTCCCTCCCCTGAATACGACACCAGCGGCAAGGGCACAAGATCCTTATCTTTTCGGGTTCCAGCACAGTCGGGATGCAAGCGATGATTTAACCCATGGACCTTTGCAAGACAAACAACACCATCGTTTCCATCACCCTGACTATATTTCCGTTCAAAACCACCAATTCCGACAGTTCGTTCAGCAATATGATTGGTACAGCCTCGGTGTCGTGCTTCTTGAGATTGGTGTTTGGGAAGCTCTGGAAATAGTCATGCAAGATTATGCGACCGAAGAGAATGAACAATTCGCGGCTCTCTTAGTTCAAGAGAAAGTACCTCTTCTTGAATTTTGCATGGGAACGGACTACGCGGATATCGTCAAGTACTGCCTCACCTGTTCCGCTGACACGCCAAGTGAAAGTGGTTTTGCCGCATCATTCAGCTCCGTGAGCCACTCACCCAACCTGATCTTCAAGAACCGAATCGTCTTTCCGTTGAATGCTTTGGTCAATCGTAACCCTGCAAAGAGCTCAAAAAGAAAACGGGAACGGGACGATTGGGATACCAGCGGTAGCAACGAATCTTTGAAAATAAAAGCCATTTAGCATCCAAACAGGTGATGCTCTTGAATGAGCATATTGAGAGAAGGTGAGGCAGGGAATCTGCCACGTTCCCTGTCGCCTATTTGAAACAGATGCGTGGATGAGAGGCAGGTTTAGTCGATTCCTGTGGGGCCAGATTAGGTCCCAGGTGTATTTGCTTGGTGGAGTGCTCAGGGAGTGCTCAGGGAGCGCCCAATGATGTTTAGCTATTAGCTCAGTCAAAGCTCAGGTCAAAGCAGCCTTCGGTCGCCCTCTAAGATCAAACAGTAAGTGCAATTAGGGTTTTCGTTCTCGAGTAATCGAGGTACATGACTAGGTAAGTAATGTACGTACAAAGTGGCGTCTCGCTCCTGAGGCGTAGCGTGACCAGCTTGGCACTGCAGAAGACTGCCTAATCAGGACCTCTACGGGTCACTATCTCCCTAGCGGCGCACTTGGCACTTTTTTCTTGGCGCGACTTAGCGTGTCTTCAGAAATCGCGTCTGAATGCTTCTTGACCTACAACAACTTCCAACATGAGAAAATCTACTAGGCAGACCAGGCCAAAAAGGTTCTTCGACGAAGTCGGCGTACTTACAGAAGCACCACCTACAAAAAAAGCAAGAAAAAAGGCAATCGCGCCGCCGCCACCGCGACCTGTAAAAGATGCTCCACCAGAGGTCGTACAAGAGGTCAATACCAGTGAAAACCCTCTATACAACGCTCAGATCCATGCCCCATTCACAGCATTTAAAGTTAACTAGATAGAGAGAGAGCCAATCGACCTCTTCCTCAAATTCCTGGGCATGGACTCTCTCACAGCCATTGTGGAGGCAACAAACGCTTATGCGGCATCTCAGATGGGCCCTCTACAACCTTACCACCGTAAATGGCACCCGATGAACACAGTAGAGCTACTAACATGGCTCGGACTTCTATTTTCTATGGCGATTTATATTGGACGGCGAAGGCGTGATTTCTGGCTAAGCTTCTCTCGGTTCATGAGCCACCAACGGTGGGATTAGATCCATCGATTCATGACCTTCAACAATACAACAACTACTCGACTACAAGCTAATCCCCATTCGGACGAGAATCAGGTTCATTAGAAGGTCGAGCCAATATGGTCGACAGTCCGGAATAACTGTAGATCCGCCGTTATTCCTCCTACCTGGCTGTCCATCGACGAGATTATGGTTCCATTCCGTGGACGTTCACCCTATATTATACAGATTAAGGGTAAACTAGTCAACAAGGGATTTAAGATCTAGGGCCTCGGATTTGCAGGTTATTTACTCGATTGGCTCAGTTATTCCCCTAAAAATGGCTCTGAGCGCTGTTATGGCAAGAAACCGCATATATATACAATCCTAGGGCCCAACAATCAACCAGAGCGAATATCTCTCAAGGATACCCATCAGGTTCCAATCACTCTCTGCGAGGAACTGAGAAATAAACATCCCAATAGAAATTGAGTAGTATTTCTTGATAATCTATTCCTGAATGAACCTATCGCGAAAATTTTACTCGATATGGGGATTGGGGTCATGGGCACAACCCGGAAAAATGCTCTCGGGGTTCCACGCGAAGCAATCCATCTCAAGGACCATAACGCTTCTATGGTCTATAACGATATCAAGTGTTATTTAATCGGTAATGGCAAGGTTCTATGCTTTGCATGGCAAGACAATAACATTGTTCTAGGTATCACAACGGTATTTTCTCTTAATCAGGACCCTGGAAATTAGTCATGGACCCTCCGTAGAAGACCCAAGGACTCGTCGACTAATGCGACAATCGCCAGAGAGGTTTTCGGCATTTATCGAGTTAAAGAAATAGCTATTCTAACGGCCATTGACGCTTACAACCATCATATAAATGGTGTTGATCTCCACAATCAAATCCGCCATAATTTCACGTGCCACAGACAATTTGAGCAGAGAATATGGCGCCCCCTTATATTCTGGCTAATTGATGTTTGCCTGACTAACTCTTTTGTCATTTAGCGGGAGTTTCAGGGCGAAAGGGATAAACGGGGAGCACATCTCCATGAACGATACCAGAAACTCTTGGCTACCTAGTTTCTGCGTCGAGGTCTAAATCATATGCCAGAAAAACTCGAGAAACGTCGTCGGTGTGCCTGGGGCGCGAAGCACCCCATGGACTGCCAACAGGTGCCTTACAGAGGTAAAAAAAGCGAGAGGCAGGAGCGCCATGGGCGTCGAATGGCCCTGAAGGAGGTTATCAATAGGGTTCAACCACCCCCAAGGCGATCCAGCAATATTAACACTGGATGCATTTCATGTGGTGTAAATTTATGTATTGATAAGGGCTGCTTTTTAAAATGGCATGCTTATCTTACAGCCATTGCACATAGTATCTAAGCATGGTGGCTCAAATGCATGGTCTTCTAAATAGTTGGGGGAATGCCAAGAAAAAAGTGCCAAGTGCGCCGCTAGGGAGATAGGAAATCCCCAGACAAATTGCACTACTAAAGTTAGATGTCTCGCCGAACTTTTGAATGCCAAGACCATGATCGACACCGAAGCTCGGTCACGTGTCGTGTGCCACCCTTGGCGAAAAATTCCTTTCTTCCTGGCCAATCAAAAGAAGCCTCAAGTAAGCCACGAGTTTACGACAAGCTTCTTCAAGTCTTGGGAGCTTCTACCTAATCAGTTCCAACCTCATCCTCTGTTCTATCCTGAAATGTCGTGCCCATTTCGAATACCAATAGCCAATGTTGACATAACATACCGATGTAGCCGCCGGTGTCGCTAACCCAGGCGGCGAATCGCGATCATGAGGCCATTCCTTTTTGCTCTCCACAATCGGTAAAGTCGGCACGCGACCGTCGACGGGATTTCGCAACCTTCACATAAATCCTTCGCGTTGTTCTCCGACTTTTCCGAAGTTTGATTTTTCTACATACATCATGTTGGTAAGGACTGCAAGGCAAGTACTTCACATACCTTCCTTTCCCTCCTCGAGCAGAGAATGCCCTCAAAAGCAGCCCTCCGTCAAAGCGCTGCAGAATCAGGTCTCCACGACCAAACAAACCTCCTCAAGACAAAACAGCTCTTCATTGTTTTCTCCTCCCTAGCATCAGCCCTCTTCATCTGCTACGCGGACCAAAATGGCATCGGCACCATCCTTCCCACGGTCGGACGAGCTTTCAACGCCACAGATACCATCTCCTGGGCTGGCACGTCTGCACTCATCTCAAACACCGTCACGCAGGTCATGTACGCGCGCATATCAGACATCTACGGGCGCAAACCGGTCTTCCTTCTGTCGGTAGGAATGTTGGTTCTAGCGGACATCCTCTGCGGTGTCGCGCCCGACGCGCCGAGCTTCTACTTCTTCCGCGCCTTGGGTGGCATTGCGGGAGCTGGCATCAACTCCCTGACCATGATGATCATTTCCGACATTGTCACCTTGGAGCAGCGAGGCAGGTGGCAGGGCTTCCTAGGCGCAGGAATTGGGGGCGGCAACGCTGTCGGTCCACTGATATCGGCGGCCTTTGCGCTGCATCAGACGTGGCGGGCTTTTTTCTGGTTTCTTGCGCCCTGTGGTGCCATAGCGGGATTGATTGGATGGCTTTACCTACCCTCGACGATGCCCAAGGGAAATGCTAAGCAGCAATTCAAGCTTATCGACTGGGGCGGGATTATCACGGCTACGATAGCCATTGTTCTGCTTCTGATACCTCTTTCTGGTGGTGGTTCATATTTCCAATGGTCTTCACCCATGGTCATTTCAATGCTCGCTGTTGGAGGCCTTTGCTTCCTGGTCTTCCTCCTTATTGAATGGAAAGTTGCAACTCTCCCTATGATGCCATTGAGCATGTTCACCAACGCTCCCGTCGCCGCGGTCCTAGCACAGAACTTCTTTTTCGGCATGGTTTACTATTCAAATCTCTATTACATCCCACTGTACATACAGAATGTTCGTGGTTGGGACCCGACCACGTCGGCAGCTTTCCTAGTCGCGATCAACGTGCCTCAGTCGGTTGTGAGCACGATATCCGGACTGTTCATATCTCGGTACAAGCGCTACGGTATCGTCATCTGGACTGGCTTTGCCGTGTGGACGCTGGGAGCGGGACTTATCTGCAGCTTCACGCGGAGCACACATCCTGCTGCCATTGCCGTCATGCTCTCAATCTCGGGGATTGGAGCAGGCTGCATCTTCCAACCCGTTCTGATCGCCTTGCAGGCACATTGCTCGAAAGCCCAGCGCGCCGCCGTCATATCCAACAGGAATTTCCTTCGAAGCTCGGGGGGCGCGGTGGGGCTCTCCATCTCAGCACAAGTTCTGCAAAGTTCATTGCGTAACAATCTCCCACCTAGACTGACAGCCTTCGCGCACGACACCTACGCCATCCCGCCGAATCTCAGCGCCGCCGACGAGGACGCGATAAGAAATGCGTACATGACGGCCATTCGGACGGTATTCATTGTTTCGGCGCCCATGATCGGCCTATGTCTCGCGCTTTGCATTTTCATCAAAGACCGTGGGTTGCAACGCCCAGAAGAGCGAGAGCAGGCGAGGCAGGTGCAGTTGCAGCAGCAATCTGATGAGAAAACTGAGTCGGCAGTCGCAACGGTAGGAGATGAGCTGGCTGCCGTCGCAAGTCCAGACGTGCTGCTTAAGAGTTCGCCTTAGCGTGATTGATGCCTGGCCGTGCCTGGAAGCCATGCCTAATTTATGCAAGTTTGCGAACTCTGGTTAAAAATATACCTTAGTACTCTCCTCTGTCGATACATTTCCTAGTACTGGGGGACGTTACCTCAGCTACTACTGCCACATAGGTACTCAGGCACTAGGTCAGCTATATGCCCGTCCTTGGCGAGCCTCTTATACTAGTAGGTACTGATCAGCCAGTGGACAAAATAATTGGCAGGCACGCAGAACACTTGGCCCTCTGGTAGGTGCCGGCGTCAACGCGCGGATACATGTGTTAGGACTGGCGGGGCACCATATTGCTACTGTTATTAACAATGAAGATCGAGTCAAGATGAATCTGAGACCTAACACACGTACCGTGTGTTGACGCCGGTACCTGTTAGAGGGCCAAGTGTTCTGCGTGCCTGCCAATTATTTTGTCCACTAGCTCGCGATGTTTGGGGCAGCCGTTGACAAAGCACGTATTCCATCATTAGTTGCCCACATTGTTACCAGTGACGGCGTGTTCAGTCGTAAATTTTCCATCAAAGCATATACGACTAACTACGGCCAACCTAACTACATCCCGATTCTTCTCTGCGCACTCCTGACATACTGCTGCCTTGTCTGCTGGATAGCCTTGAAGGTCTGCATCCTGGCCGTCTGCTGTTTCGCCCTTTCCTGCACCATCGTTGCCTGCGCATTGGCCCGTTTGATCTGATAGTTGGTCTGCACCTTCTGGCGGTTTGCATAGTCCTGCAGCCGGTTCATGTACATCTTCGTGTCGATTTGGTTCCTGTTGCGTTGCGCAATCACAACATTGGTCTGCTGTTTCATCTCCAGTGTGTGTCGCTCCTGCTGAGCTTGCACTTGCGCGAGCTTTTGGCGCTGCTGAATGGCTTGAAGGTTGCTTTGCGCTTGATGGTAGAAACGCTGGTCGTGGCGCTCGGCCTGGTGCTCGAGGTACTGGTCTTGGCGCATCTGAGCGATTTCCATTTGTTGTTGCGCCCGTTTCCAGTCGGCTTTCAGCTTGGCTTCTTCTTTCTCGAGCGCCCGCTGTTGCTCCTCGTGGTGTTGGCGCCTGCGTCTGTGGTCTTGGAGAACGGCCTGCGGCATCCCAGTCGCGTCCTCTGTATTCAAGATATTAGCAATGATAGATTAGAAACTCAGTCGGCAAGAGGAAACTTACCCGGTTGCGGGTTGCCCTCGTCTGCATAGAACACGTCCTCCCCACCATGATTTCGGAGGAGCTGAATGAGATTGTCGCGTTCGAATCTATCGCCGAGGAAGTTGCCTTTCTTCAAGTACATCGTGGGTGAGTAGTTGAGTTTGTCATGATTCCTGGGCAAAGGATCAGCACTGGAAAACTAATTTGGGGTCTTTGACAATCCGTTTGAAGTACTTACCAAACATTCGCTTTGTGAGTGATGTATTTGTACATGATCCGCTCAATGAGTACGGAGGTGAGAACGACCGGCTTCGGGTTGTCCATCGCCAT
This sequence comes from Cladophialophora exuberans, assembly GCA_030068005.1. NCBI lineage: Eukaryota > Fungi > Ascomycota > Eurotiomycetes > Chaetothyriales > Herpotrichiellaceae > Cladophialophora > Cladophialophora exuberans. The sequence goes on along the minus strand of JANSVK010000098.1, from coordinate 49,031 downwards.
GTACAACATGGTTTTGCCACGATATTTCCTCAGCGGGTCCATATTTGCATTATTGAGGAGGTCGATGCAGGATTCAATCCGGTCTTGCGATTCACCTTCATCGCAATACATGCAAAGCTCTCCGAGAGCAGTCAGGCCATTGTGCTTCGTGGAAGAGAAGTTTGCATCGTGACCCGCTTTGAGCAACAAGGCGACACAATCCGCATGCAAGCCCCGGGATGCCTCGTGAAGCGAGCCATCATTGGTCCTGGGCTTGAGCTTGAGCAACGTCTTGATGGAATTTACATCCCCGTTTGTCGCTGCGAGGAAAAGAGCCGAGCGCGCGAAAGTGTCTTTTGCCGATACTTCTGGCTTGAACTTAAGCAAGACCTGTATAAGATCAGGTCGTTTGTATCTCGCCGCAAGGTGCAATGGTGTGCTCTTTGACTTTTTGCTCATGAAGTTGACGTTCGCTATTGATGTCAATACAATGCACAGAAAAGGGACTTTTGCAACAGACCTTGAAAAGCAAGGAGCACTTCAACGACAGGAGTGCTGATAGCCCTATCCCCAGTTTGACAACAAGCCCATGTGAGTACACTAACTGACTCATCACCAATCTCCATCTCTTTTTCAACATCGAATGATCCTGTATACGCCGTCTGGGTGATCTGGCAGTCGTCGCACTCACATCCATCACCCTTGGACATAACTTGACTATTGTAGTTATTGGGATTGTTGCCCATGTCATCGTCGTACTTGCCGTCGCCGTAGACCTTGTAAGTGAGCTGGGCGTTGACTTCACAGCCGAGCTCGCACATTCTCTTGATCAGCGGTACTGATGAGGGATACATTTGGAGGGCAAGAACAAGTGGCGAAGTGTCCGAGAGCATGTAATTGACGTCAGCCTTGGTACCCTCCTTCACTGCAAGCAGCTCAAGCAGTCCTATGACGACCTGGACAGGATGATCGCAAGTCAAGGCGGTTGAGAACGCGATGGAGAGGGAGGATGTTGTCGGGTTGAATTTAAGCAGCTTTTCTACCACGGCCAGTGCGCCCGCTCTGACGGCAATGTCAAGACATAGTCCATCTTGATAGTTGATGTCTGCTCCATGGTCAAGAAGAACATCGACGAGGATCTCGTCGGCTTGAGTCTCAAGGAAAGCACTGACAGCTTGCGTAAGCGCAGCGTCAACTACCGGACCATGAGCTCCTTTATCGAGTAACAGCTGCATTGTGTCAAAGTTGTCGGTCTGAAGCCAGGTGAGGCCGTTTCCTATCTCGATAGCATCCGCAAACGCGACCGTGTATATTTCAGATGATTCAATCCAGTCCGACAAGAAGGAGAGCGCCTGGCTTTCGAAGACTTTGGCAGCTTCCCGCACTGCATTGTCCAGCACTTCAGGGTCAGCGCCATGCTCGAGCAGGAATTGAAGAGTACTCAAGCCCTGAGGGTCGCGCCATGTTCTTAACTCAGAGACAGCTTCAGCAGCTACGGAATAAGAAAAGCTAGGAGCTGAAACGGATGATGCAAGAAGGGTTAGTGTGTCGACGTCGTAGCGGCAGGCGACGCACACAACTGACTTGGCATTATGAGCATCTGGGAGCGCTCCGACACTCATCAGGGCAGTCATAGCTTCGTGCTGAGGCGTAAGCTCCTCAGCGAGGGTAACAAGGCCGGCGTCCAGTGCAGACTGTTCAATTTTGGCTGGGGTCAGAGTCGTGATGGCGTCAATGCGCGCTTTTCCGGAAAGCTTCAAGCAGGCCGAGAGCGTAGCATTTAGGGCTGCCCCTTGTGGTCGTTTGCTCAACATCTTCTCTAGGATGTGAATTCTCATCAAGGAGACCGCTGCAATCATTGGTTGGCCGTTCTTGTAGCTGGGCGAAGCCCCACGCTTGAGTAGTTTGCCTGTGAACTCAAGACCAAGCTTAGGAGCCCGGGCAGCACTTGTTAGAGCATTACCCAGAGCAGACTCATCTAGACTCTCGTCCAGCATGGCATCGAATATTTCTTCGAATTCCAAATCGACTGCTGAGCACAGTGCTTGGCCTCCATTGTAGTTGAGCGATACATTATGCTTCAAAAGAAGATGGACCATTTCAATATCTCCAGCCTCAGTAACCTCCACCAACAAGCACTGAGTATGGGTTCCTCGTGCACCACCGCAGAGACAGATCTCAACGAGTCGTAATCGTGTCTCACGGGCGTGGGGTTGTTGGAACGCCAATGCGGCGGCATTGTCAAGAAGTTCTGGTGACGGCGGTTTTGCGCACACAGCAATTGTGATTGCTGCAGCGACGTCAACATTGCGAATAGCCTGAAGTAGCGCCTCCGCATTCTGATAGCTGGTATCGGCATTGGACTGCAAGAAGCTGTTGATTAAGGTGAGTGTCCGACGCTCAACTGCCTTGACGAGGCCAATGGCTCGGCACTCGTCGCAAGGACCCTTCCCGGCTGAAAGTAACAGCATCACCAAGTCTTCGGGACTCTGTGAGGTCGCAATGGAGAAAGCTTCGTGTGCCTCTCTGATCGATGCGCCGTATTCCAATAAGACCCGAACCTTTTCTGTCTGGTTTGCCGCTACTGCAATAACCAGGCTCTCGTCCAGCGTTCCTTGACCTGCGCGTGACGCCAGCAGATCAACTAGCTCGATACCATGATTTCGAGTCGCAATTTGTAATGCCCAGCTCTTCTGGTCCTGTTGGTCTTTGTTGGATAGCTTCTTCATCAGGCTCGTGCTAGCTCTTCTGGAGACGTCGACATCGGCGCCCATCTCGAGCAACGCTTCAACGACGCCAAGTGGGCCACCTTGCTGGACAGTAGCGCTGAATGCCCGACTGACTTCCTTTGGACTGATCTCTGCGATTTTCGTCTTGGACTTCATAAGTTTCGAGATGCCAGACGGTGCTTTGTAGTCAGGGTCAGTGAGACGCCGTTCGTTCAAAAGCTTGATGGCCGCCGTTCTGTCGGCATCAGTGACCCAGCTGGCTCGGTAGTCTTTGTGGACGATGCTTGGCATGGTGACTGACAGCTCAACGTCGAGCTCTTTTGCAAGACCGTACAAGCGCTCTTTGCCACTGGCTGGTACTGCCGAGTAAGGCGGAGGATCATAGCTGCTACTCTTTTGGGGGAAGGAGGTGCTAGGCTTCAGATCCATAGGTGAGACTGCTGTCAATGCAGTTGACGCGAAGGACTCGGGCACTGAGAAGAGACTAGACGGACTGATGGGGCTCGTTGGGGGCGTCGAGAATGCGAGCGAGGCTCGCCTTTCCTCGGTTGCATTGCTGTCCTTGGAAGTGCTTCGAAAGCTACTAAACCGCGAAACTGTACTGTATTAGCCGCGTGCTCCGTGCACAGGATTGGGGACATACGTTTTGACATGATGGCCAATGTCCCTGAGACCCGAGAGTACCCAACTTCAAGGAAAAGAGCGAGGAGATATAAGTCAACCACTTGTATAGCCAGACACGTCTTGGTTGTATAGCACCAATGCTTCGTGACCCGCTTTTCTGCATGAATCCGAAAGGCCAAGTCCTCGACTGTCTGGGGCGATCATGGCAGGACGCCATGCAGGGCGACGGTGACACCAGCGGGATCAGACCCCCGTCTAGTCCGGCATAGATAAGGTGTGACACGGCACAGACCCTGCCAGTATGAGCTTCAAGAAAAGACAGGTGTGATCTGCCGAGTCTGTTTGCTACCACACAGCGCGGACGTGTGTACAACTTCAGCCTGATAACAACGCACTCATCAACGACAGCCAGTGAAAAATGGAGCATCTGCGGCGATGTCTCCTCACGTTGTCTATTAAGACTCGAGCTAGACAGGACCGATAGTTTGGCGACAGGCACTGGCAGAGCCGCAAAGATATATGATCCTTCTCAAAGCATATGGCTCGGCAGGGACGATATGGTACTACAGTTTTCCGATTTCGAACACCCCCAAGCTAGCTTCGAAGCGCAAAACACGGGCTAAAACACCGGTTGATGCATGGTTAGTCAACGTCCCGCGTGTTGATCAGTTTGGGTAAGATTGGCATGGTGAGATTCATAGACTTGATCACGGCGCCCGGTTTATGTGCAATATGAAGATGAGTTCTGGGAACTTAGGCGTAGCTGGGCGCAATGCGGAGACGCTAACCCATGTTAAATACTCGAGAACTTCGACTTAATTGGCCAGACTAAAAGCATCCAGGCCCCTTTTCTACACGTCCAAGACCTTCGCTACGAACAAGTCCGAAATGCTACCAAAGAACTCCAGCTGGCATGTCAGCTGCTAGCTATAGCAGGCCAATGTAGACTTGCTGAGGCTGATTCGTCACTATCTCGCCCCAAATTGTAGATATGTATTGGACCGATTAATGGTCAATGCGAGTCCATGAGGGTTGATGGATAGTGGGTACCTTTCGGCAGCGAAGAGGAAAAATAATTGCGACCGCAGGCCTCCGTACTCCTATACTCGAGCATGAATATCTTGTAGCCCGCTGTTAGTACTGATATAAACAAGACCGAGTCGACCGCACAATGCAGGAGCAAGAGCAGAGCCTCACACCGGCTCCAGGGTCTGCCGAGCATCTTGCAACCCTCCTGACAGCAGCCAAAGGGAGCAAATGCCCGCACTTTCCGAAAATCAAACCTGGCAAAGCTTCAGGTATACCTTGGTGTCTCGGCTTCTTCCATACATCTAGGACATCGATATCTTGCCTGAGAACAGACCGAACATGTCGAGCCTGCTATGCAGCGGCAGTTCCTGCTGGCTTTAACTTGTGGTCAACATGTGATTTGGGACAGCGCGATGGCACCACCTCTCTTCCAATCTTTGAGGCCGGCTCTGAAGGCTTTGCTGGCGGTGGCAGTCCAGCAACAAGCGCATTGCTGCCCATGCCCATACCAGAAGACGAATGCGGCGCAAAGGCTTTCCATTGTTTGACCCAAGAAGGCTTGCCATTTTATATTGACTACCTCCACTTGACCCGGCCTTATAACCCGAGTGCTGTCAATATCGAGGCCGAAAACGCTCGTGTACAACAAGAAATTGATGTGGCGCTTGGAAATGCCGTCAAATGCTTCATGACGGTGAAAGCGAGAGATACGGTCGGCTTAGCAGAACACGACAGGCGAATGGCAATGATTCGCGGGGAAGCTGTGTTGATTTCTCCTCCACCGGCAGAAATTATGTCAGAACCGGCAATTGAAGTTGGCGATGCCAATAAAATTGATGTCGTGGGTGAATCCAGCGCTCGAGAAATTACCGAAAGTGCCCAGTCGGCCAACCACAATGAAAGTGTCGAGTTCAGCACAAAAGTCACGGCGAAAAAGAGAAGAGGCCTGTCGGGTAAGGCAACACAGCCAATAGCTGAAAACGGCCGGAAATCTCAGTTCCTCGCTGTTGAAATGAAAAAGGATGAACCTCCAGTTGAAAAGCCAGAGCGGAAATCGAAGACAAGGTCAAACAAGAACAATTCAGTCAATATCCCTATGGATGCTCGTCCGTCGAGACAAATATCGCGGGAGGGGCCCGGGTCGCCTGACAGTCCAGCCTCAACTGTCCAAGCAACACTCAGTATCAATCAAGTGACCTCAAACTTCCAGAACCTGCTGAACAACCGATCTGTGGGCGGGGACAGGACACAAATCATCACCAGCCGTCCTAACTCAAACATCAAGTCTCAATTGCGACAGGACCAGATCAGTCAAGTCCAGGGTCCCATCACGACTGACATGGGAAAGAGAGAGCGCACACCTCAGTTAAAGAGAGTCGATGACCAAGCGATAGGAGACTTTTCCAGTCCAAGAACATTGCAAGCGACGAGAGATTTTCCCGGTCCAAGGCCACCAAAGCCAAGGGGCCCTCTTGGGGTCGATCCGCCGAACCCTAGACTGAGACGAAGGGATAGACCGTTGATTACCCCTGCTCCAAGTACTACGGGTCCTCCCATGCTTTATCCACCGCATGCGAGGCCTAGGATGCCTATAACTTCTAATAAACCCCACATCCATCCCTCCCCGGGACATTCACTCCAAGCAAAGAAGTCATCCCGGGGTAAAGCATTGGCTGCTGGAGCTGCCGGTGTCGCTGTAGGCGCTGGCGCCGGGGCTTTAGCGGCCGTTGTACTAGATGTGGAAATACGGGAGCTAGGCGAGGATCTGCCAGATCCAGAGAGCGACAAGGAGCAATCTGACGATGTCAACACTGATGGCGGGGACAGTGGCATAGAGTCCGAAAAGGAGCAAGAGAGTAATGCGGACTGGAGCTCGCAGTCCGGTGATGAGGACTTAAGCGGTAACTCAGTTGCGGGAGACGAGGATGTGGATGATTTGGAAGAGCATGGTGATGAGCATGAAGATGACGATCTGTCTCTTGAAGAAGACGAACCTGAAGAGCACGAGGATCTTACTGAAGACGAGTTCACTCCGGATGAGGAGGACGAGGAAGGACATGATGTCGACGATAATGGGGACGGTGAAGAGGATGAGGACAGCGATGGGCTTGATGTCGACGAGGTTGAGACGGGGAGCGAGTCACTAGACGAGGATAATACGGAAAATGACGATGAAGACGAGCGTGAGCTTGAGGATAACGAAGGATCTCTTGGACGGGACGATTCAGATGATGAGCAGGGCGATGATGAGAGTGAAGACGTCGATGATGCACACGAGGAGGATGATATCTCAAGCGGAGATGATGGCGATAGTGGCGACAACGACGACGATGAACAAGACGAAGGTGATGGAGTCGAGAGTGACGAGGACGATGGCGGGTACAGCGACGACGGTGAAGACGATGCTGGCGAGGATGACGATTATGATGACTATGATGATGATGATGATGGAGGCAACGACTATGATGATGACGACGGTGGTGACTATTGATAAAAGCCTATGTTCGAGTTTGAATTCTGCAATGAAATAAAAAGAAGAACGCTGGAATGGAAACTTCAATGTCAAATGCATTCATACCTGTATGGGTCACATGATCGAGCCTCAGATCACGTACGCACCGAGCGCTACTAGTACCTGCGCGCGTCGCAATCCAGAATAAAATTCCTTACCTTGATTTAATACAGCCATCTACACGCTCAATGATCAGTACCAGTAGTCCATATCACCCTCCCCATCATCGACTACGAGAATAAACTCGAGAATCTCGATGGGATTCATGATGAATTTGTACTGACCTGATAGATACACGTTTGTGACTTTTCGTACCTTCTTCACCGCTTTGGCTACTCTGCCTCCTAGCACTCGAGATCTTGTCTGAAGATTCTTCGAGATACTTCCGGTTTTGGAAGTGGTATTTGCTGATGTGTGAGGAGGAGACATGGTTGGTAGCTTTGTGGACGGAGATGCTAGCCTGGTGCCTAGGGTACCGGGGTAGCTGTGAAAGTGAGTCGAGGGTTTTGAAGTTAGTAGAGGTATAGAATTCGACTTCGAGTTCATGGCTACTTGTACATTTAGTAAGTGTCTTTGTGTCTTTAACGTCCCTTGTAGTCATCATTCTTTAATAGCTTTGTTCGCCCTTGTGCTCTTCCTGCTATGCCTTTGTGTTTGTCTTTTTGTCTTTGTGGTGAGTCGCCGCGTTACCAAAGTTTTGTATGCGTGCGCGCGCCGCCCCCCACTTCGACTTCGAGCCACGAACGTGCGCCATGTGAAGATCTGTCTTTTTCTGCGCACTCTGTATTTCCTCAAGTACAGAATTCTCCGTAAGAGCAATGACATTTACATGATAGCTTGCGCCTGACGATAACCTCGAAATACAATCGCGCCTCCCTGCTTTCGCTCTCTCGTCTGCAAAGATGGTCACAACCTCGGGCTTCACGCACACGCCCGCAACCCGCGCCTTGCTCATGACCTCGATCCTCCTCTCCATACTAGCCTCCACACTCTCATACCAGCACCTGCTCCCGATAAAACCGACGCCACACCTCTGGCCATACCTGCAATTCTCGCGCCTGCTGACCTACCAACTAGCCTACACCTCCAGCACCGAATTACTCTTCTCCACTGTGCTGATCTATCAGTTCCGCGTGCTCGAGCGACTATGGGGATCGCGCAAGTTTGCGAGCTTTGTCGCGGTGGTTAGCTGGGTGAATTTGTCACTCACACCTCTGATGGTGCTGGTTTTGAAGCTCGGTACCGTGGGGTGGTACAATTATCTTCCAGCAGGACTGACGGGAGTGGTGTTCGCGTTGTTGGCCGCATGGGCGGAAGAGGTGCCCAGGATATATCGGTACAAGGTCGCGACGGGCAGCCTAACGACGACGTCGAGAAATACTCCTTCTTCCAGTGAGGGAGACGGGACTGCAACAGCAACACAATCACAAGGAGAAATTCCAGGCCTGGTGCTGAGCGATAAATCCACGACGTACCTTTTGGCCGCGCAGTTAGCCTTGAGTCAATTTCCCTACTCGCTCCTGCCCGCCGCTGTAGGATGGACGATTGGAACTGCCTGGATGGGCGAATTACTCCCTGGTCGGCTGGGACGGTGGCGCGTACCCGCGTGGACGGTCGGCGAGACAAGCCAGCGCAAGGAGCGCGGGCAGTATGAAGGCCTGAGACGGCGGTTAGAGGAAGAAGGCTCCTCGGCTGACGGTATGAGGAATGTGAGTGATCGAGTCGCAGGGCAGCAGCAGGAGAGTGCGAGGAGAGGATTTGGGAGACAGATTTTGGGCTATTTTACAGGGTCCTGAGAGGATCGTGGGCCTCTGATGTACTGAGACACAAGTTTTATGTGTTTTGTACCCAAAAAAAGTATCGGACATGAAGAAGACCAATTGGATTTCTAGGGCATGGCCAACTCTAGCAGTAAATATCATCCGAAGTGGAATAGAAATTACGAATCTCCCAACTACCGAGAATTTTCATTGTTTCAGTAACCCAAGTATTGATTAGTTGTGGCAGATCCCAGTTCTATGATCTAGATACGAGATACTGAGTGCTCCTGGTCCACCGGTCCAGGATTTTAATGACCAAGCAAGCTGTATACATTCTCCTCGAGTGAACCGTGAGCCACCCCCCTCTTGGTCGACCAGCGACCGGCAAGGCGCCATCCCAGAGAGAGAAGCATTCGAAGATAGCTCTCTGTGCTTTCGTTTCATATTGCTGGGTTACACCATGTTCTCCTATCCTTGTAGCACCAAAAGCTTTCCAGGAGGTTGGTGTTGTGGGTGATTTGGGCCTTTTCGTCTAAGATGAGAAATGCGTTTTACGAGCAAGATGATCTTGCAGTGTGCTGGTACACTTCAGCTGTTGAGCAGACAACACCGCGTCAGCATCGGTCGAGAGAGGCCAGAACAAAAGTATGAGAGGAACACGGCCTTCATCCTTGGCCCATATTCTTCGTCTGCTCCTCAAAAGCCCTCTTGTACCTCGCCACAGCAGTCTCCAAACTCTTCGTAATCGGGCCCAATAACTCCCTGACAACATGGCCCCCACCACTCTTGATGTCATCATTCTTGAGTGTGCGTTTCCTTCCAGTTCGCTCGTATCGCGCCTGGAGCTCTTGTTGTTTCTTTTTTATTTCAGTCTGCCGCTCCTTTTCGGCATCGGCGGCAATTATGTTGATTCGATCTAGGGCACGATCGAGAGATTCGACGAGGCTAGCCACTTCATTCGCGCGGGACGCATTACCTGACAGGAAGGCATCCCAGAATTGCCTCAGAAATTCTATCGTTGTGGCATGTGTTAAAGTTAGGCGGTCGTAGATGTCTGAACTTAGGTTCGACGATTCGGGGACTGGAGCTGTTTGGTTCCGGTTCGCTTTGATAAGGGAGAGGATATGTTTCGTTGCAATAGAGGATCCATTTTCCGCCTTTCTGGGGTTAGGATGGTCATCATCTATTTCCTCTTCGTCGTCTTCCTCGAATTCGGCGATGGGAATGACACCGACGCCAGGCTGGGAAAAATGGGTTGAGACGTCGGAGAAGACTTCCTTGACTGCTTTTGTAGGGTCGAGATTTCGGAAAGGATTGCCATCAGTGGTGCCTTTTCCAGTGGATTGACTATCCGAGAAGAAACGACTCTGGTCTCGAATGTTAAGAATCACTCGCTGTTGGTCCGTACTTGCTTCGAGGTCACGCAATTTGAGTTGCTCGTATGCTGCCTCAGTCATCCCAATGGGAGCTGATGCGTCGACGTCAGTTGGTTTCACTGCGGCCATAAGTTTCTCGCTAATGGCATTGAGTTTGCGAATAACAGGCGTTTTATCCAAGTTTGACGGCCGCAGGTCAAATTCAGGTCGGTTTCCATAGCCAAAATGATTCTCTTCATTCCCTTCCAAATCGATGAATTTTGGAATGTGCATTTCGGTGGCGACAGGACGGAGGCCTGTGACTAGGGGATGATTCATATATCTTTCCACGTCGATGTGTTCGTCACGAGATTCCCTGACGGGATCAAATTTAAGGCCGCGAAGCTTCATATGTAGTTGGCTCTGAAAGAACTTTGACCAGAACTCTGCCTCGTTAGGTACTCTGCGCGGGACGAGGTCGTCGTAAACGATTCGCATTACAGGGTACTGCTCGAATATGGCCCGAATTTGGTCTTGTCTCAGGGATAGTCTTTCTTCACCTTTCTTGATTCCGGCCAAGACATTGAATGTACCTTTTTCTTGAGTCTTTGAAATTGCTTGGGCACGGAGTAAATGAACTCGAGATGACCAGAACTGCTGGGTAAATTGCTCTTTGGAAAGCGAGTCAGGTTTAAGACTAAGAGCTTCTTTGTACGTCCTCTGCAATTCAGGATTTGCCTGTAACAGAGACTGTTGAAGTTTAGTATCTGACTTCAACCGCTCATCATCTTCCCAGAGATTGCCGACTCGAGCTCCACCGGAAATCGCGTTGGCCATTGTCATAGCAGCGGACTGACCGCCAGATGAAGCAGTTGCTGCATTTTGTGCTGCTTTCTGTGCTTGTATCACATTCGCTAATGCGTCCTTGATGCCATTCGCCTCAGATCGAGGGTCTTTGGAGGAGGTAAAGGTGAACACATGGGCAGTAGCTTCGGATTGACCGGGATCTTGAGCAAAAATCTTCAACATGACCTTCGGATTCGTCTCCGGAGTTTGTTGCAGATTGGTGATATTTGCAGCCGACAGGACCAGGCTTGGAGCCGAGTCTGGAGGCTGAGAGGGCGTCCATGACACGGATTTCCTATCCTTGGAGATTGCTAGAAGTCCAGGTTGCTTTTTGTATGTTGTTTGTCCTTGTGGAGGCGCCATTTTGATCACCGTCCCGTATGTGGAGGGCTGATTGAAGAGAACTCGATCCGTCCTTCTGACGGTATCGTGAGAGAACACAAGCAGAAGAGTGACGGTTGCATCGCGTTGGTGGCTTCAGTGACCTGAGACTTATCGATTGCCCCAACCACCAAACAGCCAATTTGGAAGGGGGGACACGCCACACATTCACTCGCTGGAGTTGCAGAACGCTCTACCTTGTGAGTTCAGTTGAATGAAGGGAGAATTCTCACAACTCAGAAAAAGATGAAGTCGAGGCTGCATTTGCAGGCTGAAGGCTCCAGAACGCCAACTTAGCCGAGTACGGTGAAGTTCAAGCTGCGTCAAGCGTTACACCTTTGCTCGAACGCGATAAAAGCGGCGATCTGTCTCGCTGTGTGCTCTCTGGTCACGTGCGTGCGTCGCTTCCTGTGACGCTGTGCCACTGATCCTTCCTACTCCTTTCGTTGCTACTTGCCTCTTGGCCGTCAATATTTACTTACGACACGAGATCTCAATGTCTCTGCTTAGATGTCAATATTTTCTATCGCACCAAAATCCTCCGCGTACACTACCCATGAGAGCCGGGCGCTCTTTCTCAAGCACATGTGGCTGATGATATGCCTTTCTTAGCTCCCTGAACCTCGTCCGTGCCTCGGTTCTTTTTTCTAGCTCGCCAGGTACTACTTTTTGGTTTTGGGAGGCCTTACTAGCATCACCTAGACCTGCGTGGCATGCCTAACTAAACATAAGCCGCACCGGGCCTCATCGTTTTGCATGACCCTCAATCAAGGTTCGACTTGACCTTCGCCAGTCAAGCAGACCAAGGACCGTCTGCCATCAGAAAATGGCAAACACGCCACTTCAAGCAGAATTAGGCGACATGTTTCCAGTCTTCTGAACGATGGGTAATGGTCCCCGAAAGCCTCGTTTGAAGCAATTTCACCATAAAGTCCTGAGTGGCTGTGGTACTTGCAAAGTATGTTTGACATCTGCGTAGGGAGCCTGTTTCTCGGTACAAGACTAAAGATTCTTGCAGAGTAGACGTGTAAAATGCGATGAGACTCGTCCGCGATGCAAGCGGTGTATCAAAGCTGGAAAGAAGTGCGAGGGATATGAGAGCAACCCTAAGCCGTGGCTGTTTGAGCCTTCAAATCTATATGATGTTTACAAGACTTCCGAAGAGAGACATCTGGCCGACTTCTATCGCAACACCGGCATCTACTTTGTCAGCATGTTCGCTGTTTCCTCTCAGCCATTCTGGAGCAACTTCGTCCTGCAACTCGTGGAACATCATCCTTCCGTAAAGCACGGAATGCTAGCACACGCTGCCCAAATGCAGGCAATGAGGTGTCACTTTTCCTCGGACGGATCAGAGGCCAAAGCGTCTGCGTATCGAGCACAGGCAATGATTCAGTATAACCGTGGTATAATGGCACTGGCGAATGCAGACAAGTATGCTCCAAGGGAAGCGATTTTGGTGGCATGCAGTCTATTTGCTACTTTGGAAATGTGGCCACAGAAAGGGCGTGCGCCCCATATTCATGTCAAAGCCGGGCTTGATTTAGGTCGTCGGGAGCCTCCGAATGTATGGAATGAAATCTCACTCAAGGGTTTGGTTCTGCGCGGCCTTCTTTGGCTCGCGGACGTGATATCAGCGTACCACGACGGAGTAAATCAACCTCCAGGTCCTCTCCTGGTATACGCCATCAATCCAATCAGCACGCCTCGAGTGTTCACCACCACGGGTCATGCTCTCGAGACCGTTGAAGTCTTAATACGCAGTATCATGCACCTCCGAAATTCGCCTGTCGACCAGAACTCTTGGACTAAGCATCGACAGCTGGTGGCATTTCGCGACCAGATCTCTTCGGCGATTGAAGCGTCTATTACCACGGCTTGCGAACAACTGGATTTCGTTGAAGAATTGAAGACACTTCGAATTCATTTACGCGTTGCGCATCTGATGCTGCGGACGTTTTCTGCGGGTGACGAATCTGTATGGGATGCACATTCCGCCGACTTTATGAAGGTATTGGCTGGAGTCGAACATGCTCTTGCTTATGAGAAGTTAATGAGCACCGATCAAGGGCCCAGGTTTTCGCGCCGTCCAACGCTAGGATTTATACCCTTGTTGTTCTGTGTTGCGACCAAATCTCGAGACACCAAGCTGCGCCGACGCGCTTTGGAACTACTTCACGGACTGCAGCGAAAAGAGCGTTCATGGAACAGCTGCATTGCATTTCAGATTGCTAGCGCAGTTGCGGATACTGAGGAACGCCTTTCCCAAGAGCATAAGTATGACGAAACGCAAACCATACCTGAAGACTGTCGTGTCCGACTTGTCAGCGTGGACTTCGATGCCCGTAGGAGTGGGATCATCACATTCTACCAAAGAATGACTGCTACGCCAAATGTGTCCAAATCCGCGATCGAGTCGATTACAATGCCATGGGAACCTCGAATCGACCACAACTACGAATTTGTTCAAATGTCAAGAAAATCGCTGTCCTGTTTCGGATACGCAGGCGTACAACTGTTGGTCTCGCCCATTGAATGCCAGTGTCATCCGTCGCAAGTCAAGAAAGAAGCCGGCGAGACCTCTGTGTCGCCTACAGACTCGGAGACTTCTCATGAAATGCCTTTGGAATTGAGATGACGAAACACTTTGCAGGCCGGGATGGGCATCTGACTAAGAAGACTCAAAATGGGTTGGGATTCCTCCTTTCCGGCTGTATGATCTTACTAGTACGGGTCGATGTCGAGCAGAAGACAGTTGCACGCAAAGTTTGGGGTCTAAGACTAGATCTATCTCCGGAGATTTTTCACATTTTGAGTCATCGGCGCATCTAGCACATGGAGCTTTACGTCGTCGAGAGGCTTTCAAGCGAGCGAGCGAGCAAGCATTTTGACATGATTTTCTGCTGCCCTACGGAGGGACGTCGACTCTACTTATTACCCGGATTGAGAAATCCATCTCACTTCTTAGGGCTTCCCAAGTTCTCAATCAGTTATAGGTGGGTGAAATGATAATACATATGTACAACCCAAGTGGGGTATGAATCTTTTGCTCTTGTTCTCTTCAGGCTTCCAATGCACCATTCTGTCATACAAGCTCTAGGGCAAGCAGACAAGACTGGCGGTGCGTCTTTGACTCCGGGGGCCGCACTCAAAAGTACCGAGACCGGTACCGGATTGTCTCCGCGTCCGCCCATGCTGCACGCTTTCTTGGTCGATCAGGCTGGAATCTAGCATAGAAGCCAGCTCCGACTCCCGGAAATCCGCCCATCAGATGGTGCAGCAGAATGCGCCTCCGACGGTATGGATGCCCAAAATATATGTTATGCAGCGGACAGCCCTAAGCTGATCAGACCACTCGAAAAAAGAAACATTCCGATGGTCCCCTCGCTTCTCGCTTGCGGTCACGCAGAGAGGGAGAGAAATTGTCGTCATAATTTCATGCTAGCAAGCACTTTCTCCAGCACGTCCGCAGGCTTCTGGTAGTTCTTCTGCGTCAAGCCGGCCACGAATGCCTGCTTCTCCTTCGCCGTCCACTTCGGGAGTCCCTCGGCCTTCCTCCTGCGCCCTTCGACCATCATGATGCCCTGGTAGGCGGTGGGATCCATGACGATGCCCGAGCCGATCAGTTCGGCGCGCAGCTGCATCTTGATCTTAAATTTGATATTCTTCTTCTCTTTGGTCTGGATGTTGGTCTTGCGGCCCCGGCTCTTGCGAAGCCCGCGCAGATGCGTCTTGGTCGCGGTGTTGATGAGCTCTTTGCGCTCCGCGCGCGTCATTTTGTTCCATTCCTTGGGAGGTTCGCTTGAGGAGAGGGGGTTAGGAGAAGTCGGTTCTTCGAGCTGGGAATCGATGGGCATGGGCTGCGCGGACGTGAGGCGTCGGCTTGAGGTGTGCATTTGGCGTGTCTGTTGTTGCTGCATCGGATTTTGACTACTGCTGCTGTGCGACTCTTGTGTATGAGTTCGCATTTGGGCTCGATTCTGGGCATCCGCCTCTTCCACCTCTTCCACTGCCGCAACCTGTGCTTCTGGTTCATAATCTACCTCGCCCATTTTTGCTTGATGATCGACGACAACGTCGTACTCGGCAGGATTGAGCTTCTTCCATAGCTTCAGGAACTCTAGTCCGTCAACCTTTTTGGGAACGTAGACTGTGCCATCGGGTTTTTCCTGCGTCCGTGCGGTTTCTTCCATGGCTTGGGTCACGAAGGGTGTGAGCTGTTAACAATCGTCAGCGTCTGCACTCATGTCCCCTTTGGGAATCGGATTGAAGGGTGTCTTACAACAAAATCTGACGTGTCCGGGACATTGTAGTGGTTGACTTTCCGCCAGTCGACCACGTAACCACCATATTCTGTATGCGCACCTATTGACCCAGTCCGATTTCCACGATAGAAACCCCTGCCGACTTGTTTGGTGGTGAAGCGTATGCGGCTGAAGAGCACAGGCGAGGGCTTCACCATGGTGCTCTAGAGAATGTCGGTCCCGCGCCGAGAGGATTGTTGGGGAGTCCGACGAAAATCACCAGCTTGATTGATGGTCAATGCTGAATTTCTTCGAAAACGGGCAACTTGCTGCTATGCCGCTCTCGCGACTACGTTCGACTTTAAGGAGCAGAGCGGCAATCCGTCGCCGTACGGAAGTCTAACCAGATTCATCTTATTTCACGCTAAACCGTTAACAGAAATGTCCCCGACATCTTCGAAACAGCTCCTCGCAAACCACCTCCCGAGGAAAACAGAGCAAATCTGCCAACTACTTCTCATCCATATTGCTGTCATCTGCTTGTTCCGTGTCTAGTTTATTGCTAACCCTCGAAACACAAAATCAGAATATCAGTAATCTTCGTGAATACAAATCTTTGCTCCCGCTAGGCTAAGCAACATGCCGTTCTCAACCTGGACTGAAATTTCAATGCACCAGATAACAGGGATCGCATTCAACGTTTTCTTGCTGCCAGGAAAGCATGACTACCTACAATCGATTCTCTCGGCCGATCTCGACGAATAGATACTACTATTCGGCTACATTGAAGATGCCTACTGGATGTGTGCTTTCACATCTCTTGTAAGTTGACTAATCATGCTCCCAACTCATTCATGGCAGCTTCTGGTGTCACCGATAGCATTGAACCACACAGGTTTCACCCGAAAGTCGCTTCGAACGAATAGAAATAAATAGCGCCGAAGCTAGACGAATACAGCTACACCTTCAGTCTTTATAGATTTGCTCTATGCTACTGATATGTCCTTGAGGACGTCGGCATCATGATTGAAGCGGTCATTGTCCTGATTACTTACAATTTTTGATTTCATGGCGAGCTCGCCGAACTCGATCGCGTCTTCAGTGCTACGGTAGCAAATTTGGAAACGTATAAGAGCGAAGGAAAGTGCTCGCAGGAGGTGGAGATTGTTTGCTTGTTTCTCAGAGTACTCAACATGGCCGAAGCCTTGAAAAATTTGGACGTCATCAAAGTGATCGTGCTTGGAGGTACGGGAGCTCAAGGCCTATCCGTGGTCAAAGGTATGCCGACGGGCGGATGTTTTCAATGCTGAATCCTATTGCTTTTGTTCCTGACCGTTGACAGCCCTCGCACCCCACCCGCGCTACAAAGTCTCCGTCCTTACTAGAGACCCCCAGTCAAAACAGGCCGTCGATGTGCAAAGCAAATATGACGTTGAACTAGTGGCAGGTTCCTATACAACAGAAAACGGCGTCCGGGCGGCATTCAAAAACCAAGACGTGTGCTACTTCAACATTGATAGCTTCGCCGTTGGAGAACCTCACGAGTACTTTTGGACCTTTCGTGCCTATGAAATTGCCATCCAATCCAAGCTGAAGTGGTTCATTTTTGCAGGCTCAAGCAGCGACCTTTATGCAAAGTATGGATTTGCAGAGGAGTACCGCAACAGCCACAATGTGGTCTCCGCTCGACTCAGTGGGTGGCTTGCAGATCAGCCTGTAGAGCGCCTACCGTGGAGTATTACCTCCGGTGGTGTCTACGCCGAAATGCTTAATACCTTACTCCGCCCAGTCAAAGACGAACAGGGCTGGAGATTTGTTGCACCTGTCAAAGGGGATAGTATGATCCCTTTGATTCCGCTTGAAATGTATGGCATGCTTGTCAGATGGATGTTGGAGAATCCAGAAGCGAGTATTGGAAAGACTCTACGCGCCGGAGCTTACCACGTCACTTTTCCAGAGATAGCGCAAGCCTTCGAAAACGTCAAGAAAGTTCCAGCTCGCTTCGACCCATTTACCATTGACGAGTGGATGAGTCGCGTTTCAGCTTCCATTCCGGTGGACAATACCTTGCCGCGAGGCTCCAGCAAGGATGACCCGACTACCTTCACTTTCAGAAAAAGCTTCACGGCATGGTGGAATCTTTGGCGAGACAGCCGCAAGAATCTGGCTACCGCGAAAGAAGACGAAGTCCGGGCTGATACGTATTATCCTCAGCGTCCAAGAAACATCGAGGAATGGATGAAGAGAACCGACTATGGATCCTCCTTTACGTGAAACCCTTCAAGATAGGGCAGAGGTGTACTCGAGGCTCAACGTATGCAAACGCGGGTTGGCGCCGGAGCCTGCCGGGCGAGCATCAAGACACTGTGTCAAAGGTACCGCCATCCACCGCCTGTCAGGAAATTTGTCTAGCATTAAATCGCCTGTTGGGAATTAGTGTGTTGTCGAGGCAGTTGTAAAATCTCGCCAAGCAATTTATCTCCGTAAAAATTAATTATCACCGACGCTCGAACTTTTTCAGTCAACTTGAATATCTCTGAGTGCGCAGTCATCTGGCAGTGTAACTATCCCAGTTTCTGCATTCCAGTAACCACATACTATGCCACGTCAAGCTCACGGCCGACCGCTGCAGCCGGGCAGAGTTAACGTCCCCCAAAAGAATAAAGTCGCCCGAAATCGTGGACTGAATGCTTTAGAGATCGCAGAGCGCGAGAATCCCGACAAGATCAAAATTCGTCAACATCGACTCGGAGAAGTCGATGATGACTCCGATGAACCACGAAATCGACCGGAATCAGATGAGCGCTCGGTGAAGAGAAGGAAGCTTGATAACACACAAGAAGAGGATTCATTGGAAGAAGGATCTGACCTCGAGGGCAATCGGTGGCACGAGGGTGTAGGCGAAGATGATACAGACAGTGACATCGACAGCGAAGAAGCCTTTGGTGCCAGCGATGAGGAGAAATTTGCAGACTTCACGTTCCGCGGGAGCACTTCCACCTCTGCAGCACCACCCAAGCGTCGCAAGCCTGCGCAGGTCGATTTGAACGAAGACATGTCTGCTGGGGAAGATGACGGTCTGGAAGAGGAGGAAGACGAAGACGATTTAGGAGCCGACGGCGTCGATTTGGCGACGGCATGGGATATGGATGACGCCGAAGATCGAGAGGCTTCCAAAAAGCGGAGAAAACAGCAGGCGAGCGCAGACAGTGATGCCAGCGACGACCTGTCTGTGGGATCTGATGATGAAGATGAGGAGCTGTCCGACTCTGATGGCGACGCCCAGTCAATCTTGTCTGTGTCCGAAGATGATGGAGACCACTCTCGACTTCAAAGCTTTGTCGAAGGGCTTACAAGTGGTGATCAAAAACCACTGAAAAAGCCTCGCCACATCCAGAGCTTGCCTGACAAGCCATCGCAGTTCGGTCTCAATTCTACAAAAATATCGGCTTCAGATCTCCTGCAGTACATCAAAGACCCCCGTCAGAGGCAATCTTTAAAGATCCTGCAGAGCAATGAAGACAGAGGTCTTGAGCCCTACACGGGAGGAATTCCTGGCAAACTCGCACCCCCTCTGGCTAAGAGGCAACAAGATCGTCTTGACCGAGCTGCTGCCTATGAGGAATCCAAAAAAGAGCTAGGCAAGTGGACTGAGACTGTAAAACAGAATCGCCGTGCAGAGCATTTGTCTTTCCCCCTAGTCGATGCTGCAGCGGAAGGTATGTTGAGTGGTAAGCAACTCGGACCAACATCCACATCGCAGCCTATGACCTCCCTTGAATCAACAATACAAAATATCATGCTGGAAAGTGGTATGTTGTCAAAAGATCATCGCTCGCAAGAAGGTCAAGAACAAGCATATGAAGAGTTGCACGAGAAAAAGATGCCTCTAGCAGAAGTTCAGGCTCGGCGGGCAGAGCTACGACGAGAGCGAGATTTGATGTTTCGCGAAGAGATTCGAGCTCGACGGATAAAGAAGATCAAAAGCAAAGCCTATCGTCGTGTTCATCGGAAGGAGCGCGAGAAGTTTGATCAGGAAAATAGAGGTCTTCTGGCTGCTCAAGGTTTGCTCAACTCAGATGAGGAGAGAGAAAAGAATGATCGCAGGCGTGCTGAAGAACGTATGGGTGCGCGGCACAGAGAAAGCAAGTGGGCAAAGAGTGTCAAAGTCACCGGTAGAGCTGCCTGGGACGAAGATGCAAGACATGGAGTTACAGATTTGGCCAGAAGAGATGAAGAGCTTCGACGGCGCATTGAAGGCAAGACAGACCCTGGCTCAGATGGATCTGATTCAGAATTCACTGATTTTGGAGGATTCTCTGACTCCGAGGACGAAAGAGAACACTTGAAAATCAAGCTTGACAAGCTTGATTCTTACGAGCCCAATAATTCCGCAACTCGGCTTGGGTCGATGGCGTTCATGAAGAGAGCCGAGGCATCACGAAAGGCTGCCAACGAGCAGGAGCTCCGAGAAATTCGGCGCAGCTTGCACAAGGACGATGATGAATCAGACGATGAAGCCGGTTCAGACTCTGACGAGGTTGTGACAGGCCGTCAGAAGTTTGGCCCTAGTGGCGAACAAGTGGTGAATGAATCCCGACCACAAGTTGAAAAGAGTGAGTTTGAAGAACGTGAATCAGACAACGAACTCGACCTCGAACCTGGAGATGACCAAAGTCGTGCACAAACGGCGGTTGTCACGCCTCTTCCCTCAACTGCAAATTCACGTGTAGTAAAGCAGAGTACACGAAGCGAAAATCTTGCCAATTCATCTGTATTGCCGCCTCCTGCCAGGAATGCGACGCAGAGCCGAAAGGCCACAAGCTCTACTGTACTATCTTCACAACCAGCCAAGCCGTCGAAGAAGATTACTAAGGTTTTGGAGAGTCACTTGGACGATTACACCAGCTCATCCGAATCGGAAGATGAGCTTGACGAGAAAGCCGAACTAGCACGGGCCATTTTCGCTGGATCAGACGAGATTCAGCAAGATTTTGTCAAGGAAAAGAAGAAAACCGTTGAGGACGAAGGGGACCAAGTGATTGATAACGGTCTCCCTGGTTGGGGGAGCTGGGCTGGTGAAGGCATCAGTAAGAAGGCTCAGAAGCGTGCCAAAGGCCGCTTCCTTACTACGATCAAAGGGGTGGCGGAAGAGAAACGACAAGATGCCAAACTCGACAAGGTCATCATCAACGAAAAGCGGATTAAGAAGAACAGCAAGTACCTGGCCAATGAGCTACCCCATCCGTTTGAGTCACGACAGCAGTACGAGCGTTCCCTGCGTCTACCGCTGGGTCCCGAGTGGACTACGAAGAGCACATTCCAGGACAGCACGAAGCCCCGAGTACTGATCAAGCAAGGAATCATCCGGCCAATGACAAGACCTCAAGCCTGAGGATGATGATTTGGATCAGGACCATGCTGTCTACGAGTGAGGCAGATGTTCTTGATCATAAACTCTCCTAGATCACAACAAATGAGAAAAATCGAAACTCTAGAGCCTGCACTTGAGCGACTATCGTGATCTATCCTCTCATTCGAATAGCGGTGCTCTATTGGCGCAATATTATGATGTGCAGCTTGCCTAGAGTATGAGCGGCACATCGTTTTCCATATGGTCGAATATACCAAATGCACGGACGTTATTGAAACCTCAATCCAGTATCGACTTGCCAAGACTCCCAGTTTCCACCAGATCAACCTTCGTGACTCACATTCATCAACGCCAACTTCCTGTTGCCATCAGATCAATTGATCGTCATTCTGTGGATTCCCAAGTATAAACACCCTGTCCTCCCCTGGTCCTCCCTCCACTTCTTCAAGTCGTCGGCTTTGCCCTTGCAGTGAACTTTGGTCACTTCAACATTTCCGCGAGGCATGTTGGCTATGTTCAGAACTGTCTTCTTAACATAGCTTTTAACACAGCCAACATGCCTCGCGGAAATGCTGAAGTGACCCAAGCCCGCCTCAAGGGCAAAGCCGACGACTTCATTTGTTTTCATTGATACACTTCTTGACAGGTTTTTCTCTCTCCTCCCTATCTCACTGTCCAACTGTCAAGGCACAAGCCTCTAGCCTCCGCGACGACGAAAGCCCCTGGCCTGGGCGACTGCAAAGTCACCAGGCCTCTTCTTGCTTCTTACCAGGGGCTTTTGTCGTCCACCGCCTTGATAGTTGATCAGTCAGACAGGAGGAGAGACAGACCAGGGGTTTTACTTGCCTGTGCCCTCCCAAGGGCACCCAGGCTCTTTACCTTGCCTCTGCTTCCCGTACTGACCACCTTGCCTTCTAGGTACGCCTCCCTCCCTTCCATATCCTTACCCACTGGCCTTACCTATCCTTATCCCCTATTCTTATCTTCCAGGTACGTCTTCCCCTTTCCCTATATTTCTTGTTCTTGCTTACCCTTGGTGTGGTAGTAGAAACCTGGCCTTACACTTCCGCCAGCTTCTCGCCTTCTCGAGGATGCTGGTCTTACACTTCCGCCAGGCTCCCCACTCCAATTTTTGAAACTCATCATCATCGGCTGGCTTCACTGCTGCCTTTGAAACATTAGTTTTTGGAAACTCATCAACGGCTAAATTTTTGTCGACAAATAGGTTTTTTCATCATTGCCTTTGCCTTGTGCAAAGCTTTGGAGAGGAAATGCCTCGTCATCGCTGCCATTAGATAGATTTGTAGAATAGTGTTTTTGTTTCTCACCATATTCATCGCCCCTAGATTGCCCACGGTTAGCTTGCTGCCACTGAAAACGTCGTCGCTGCTGATTAGTTGTGCATTATGTCGGTGTTCCTATGGCTAGCTATTGTCCCTATATTGCCATCATAATCTCGCTGCCGCCCCTCGACTACGTCCACAAGGCCGTTGCCGCTGCCAGTGTGTCCTTTATCGTATTTTCGCATGTGCCAAGTGCATCTTGTCGCCTTATGGGTGCATCCGGTCATTCATGATGTTGGCTTGTAGTCGAGGTGCCATAAACTCCGCCGGCGTCTTTATCGCCGATGGGGCTCAAATTCCACTAACCACAAATGGATTCTTACTACAGACACAGGCATCGTGCACCCCCTCAACTCAACCTTCAACATTATCCCTTCTCGTTATTGTCGCTTCGAGATACTGCCAACATAACAATCATTTGTGGAGAAGCGTCATTAGACTGCTTCGTGGCCTGCACTTGCATCCGGTATGTTCTTGCAACAACGTGGCAAAGCATCTCTCAGTCTTGTTCTCAATGTGCCTTCGCCATCACGACACGATGTGGCCGGGCAAGCACAAGCCAACCGCTGTCATGGCAGGCGCAACGAGCACCACAGCTGCCAGTACATTGCAGCTTGATTTTCAATTTCCGCACCCTTGCTTTTCTCCTACACAACCTCTCCTACGCGTTTCGTTTCCTCGTCGTTCAGACCTCCTATTCCATAGCCTACCTCGCATCCTATCCTTCTCATTGCTAGCTACGAGAATTACTTTACTGCAGTTGCTCTTCATATCCTACGTCCTGCTGTCTTCACGTCTTCGCGTCCTGCGCTCGAGCCTCAAGCCTTGACAGTCACACGGACCACCTGCTTTGCCGTGCATGTTAGCGACAACGCCATCGGGTCTCGCTCTGGTATGCCTAGACCCATACCCTCTGTTGCCTCTGTTCTCCACAGTCTTAATATGGAAGTCTGTTATGCCTGCGTTCTGCCTTTGGTTTTCGCAAAGTTGGTTTCAAAGACAGGCCACAACTCGGCGCTTCGATTGCCCCCTGCCCGTTGAAAAAGAAAAATTCACACCTGTGTCTCTGTCTATTTTAGGATAACCAGAGAAGAGAATTTGCACTCACTCCAGCCCTTGAAATACCCGGACTCAACGGAACTGCCGTCAATCGCGACGTACAGGCGTCCATACCCAGCTATTTCCTTATGCTTGCATACACGCCCCTTCTGCACTATGCATACTACATGGAGTCCAGCTTTGCTAATACTGTCTCAGGTCATTCTCGCCGGAGCTTTCCCTGCTCCTCGGTTCTTTGGTCCGTTTTGGTTTCCGCATCGTCACGGCGAACCTGCAACTCAGCATCCACGCCCTTATTATATACTGACGTTTTTCTTTCCAGGCCACGCTCAGAGCGTATCCTCTACTGATAGCTCAGTCGCGCCATCGTCTTCCTTCGATTCCACTCCTTCCGCCGCCGCTTCATCCAGTTCGGCCACTCCAGATGTCACGTCGAGCCAGTCAGGTTAGTGCTTGATAGCCAAGATTGTTGCTGAGTCTGATGAAATTCTAGGCAGCTCTTCGGACTCAAGTTTCTCAAGCTACTCTTCGGAAATCACCTTTGCCGATCCAAACTTGAGCATTCAGACGGTCACTATTACTTCCTTACCGTCTTCACAGGTACCGACAGTAACCTCTGCAAATCAAAGCTTTCCAGACACTACCGGCGTTGGTTTTCCAATCCCGATCTTGATTGAATCTGCTAATTGCAACAGTCTTTAATCACAACGCTTGAGACTGAAGGAAATCCTCCTGTCCAGCCATTCCCAACGAGTATTCCGACCATCACATCGGCGACTCTACAACCCTTGAACAGTAGTGTTCCATTTGGGAATGCAACGGCGACAGGCCCGCAAAGTACAGTCACTGAGACTGTTACTCTTCCTTTGACAACCTTTGAGACCCTCGTTACTACGCAAGCTGTCACCAGTCTACCAGTCCAAACTACCGTGGAGATAACCGCAGTCACAGTCTTGAGCACGACTGTCACCTCTGATGGTTCGGTAATCGCCACGTCACTCGCAGGAACAACAGTTGTAAACACAACTGGTACCGTAGTGGTTTTGACCACTTTAACTGCGTCTTCGACTGTGACAGGAACTATTGCGACCACACTGACAACAGACCTCAATTCGCTCACAGGCCTACCAACCCCAGCGGCTACCTGTTTGACAAATATGAGTTATGGACAGGATATTTTTCAACCTATTGCCCTAGGGCCTCCTCCGAACAATATTGGGCAAAGAGCTGGCCATCCAGTTCCGCGACTGGGAATCACTGACCCTGGCGGTCCTCTGGAGACAAACAAATTCTACCAAAACTTCGTCCTAGGTTCTCAAGCCTCCCCTAACTTTATCGTCCCCTACTCACTAGCTTGGAGCAAGGGAAGTGGAAATGCACTGAGCTGGGGGATGGCTATATCTCACATCGATCAAAATCAAAAGGCTTTTGGGCCACAGAACACCGCTATTCCAAACTCCCCCGTCGGTTACTACATCAACCCACTTGGAATTCAGTCAATGATCTTGTCCGCTGTGGAATTTACTCAGAGCACTGTTCTTACTGCCAGCTCGTTGTTGGCATTCTCCGCAAACATTCACCTCCAACCCTCTCTAGATTCGGCTTCGGTCCTCACGATGCCTGTGGTTCACGGAATGGCGTTCGTGACGGGTCAATATATCAACCTTCAGCCAGCAATACAAAGCAGTATATTCTTCAGGAATGTCGCAGCAGCTGGACAACCAAAACCAGGAATCTTCAAGTACAGAGTGACACTTGAGGACGGAAAGTTGTGGTTGATTTATGCCATGCCAACCAACGGCCTGACACCAAATTTCCAACTCGTTTCGAGTACGTTGCTCAGAGGCATACCGAACTGGTATGGTGACATTCAAATTGCGAAACTGCCTGATCCGAGCCTAGAGATCATTTATGATCAAGCTGCTGGGGCTTATCCGACAACTGGAAGTATTGGCGGGTTTGCTCACAACACGACTGCTCAGTACAGTCTATCCTGGACCAAAGGTGGTGCATTGTCCAGCAACACTACCCTTCTCATGTTTGCCTTGCCCCATCACCTGGATTCGCTCAGTGCCCAGACGCAAAATCATGTGACAAATCTGACGTTAGCCACGACAACTTCGGGCAACGCTACGGCAATCGTTGGTGATTGCTGGGTACTGGAGGAAAACAATCTTCCAACTTCGCTAGCTTTTGCACCTTGGAGATCTGGGAGCAGTACTATGTCCCAAGTCGCTCCGACAATCTCTCCAGCGGCACTCCCGACGATCCAGAACATCTCCGCAATCGAGGCGTCTCAGAACATGTCAGCTCAGAGCAACCTCAACAGTATGTACTACAGTGGAAAGGCTCTCAGCAAATTTGCACAGCTGGTTTATACCATGCACGACCTTCTCGACCAGCAGGATCTGGCCAAATCTGCTTTGCTAGAACTCGAAAGCTGCTTCGACGTCTTTTCAAATAATCAGCAGCAGTTTCCATTGCTGTACGATCTAGATTGGAAAGGAATAGTGTCCTCGGCCAGCTATGTGACCGGTGATCCTAATGTTGACTTTGGCAACTCATACTACAACGATCATCATTTCCATTATGGCTACTTCCTCCATGCCGCTGCTGTCATTGGCTATCTCGATCCTACCTGGCTTGTTGCGAACAAGGACTATGTCAACACGTTGGCCCGGGACGTTTCCAATCCAAGCAGTCTTGATCAATGGTTTCCAGTCTTTAGATCCTTTGATTGGTACTATGGACATTCATGGGCCAAAGGTCTTTTTGAATCTGGCGATGGCAAGGATGAAGAATCATCATCTGAAGATGCCATGTTTGCATACGGGCTCAAGATGTGGGGCAGAACCATTGGTGATGCCTCTATGGAAGCACGAGGAAATTTGATGCTGGCGGTATTGGCACGCAGTCTTCAAAACTACTTCCTCATGACCTCCAACAACACCAATCATCCTGCACAATTCATTGGAAACAAAGTGACTGGAATTTTGTTTGAGAACAAAGCAGATCATGTCACTTACTTCGGCACTGATTTCAGCTATGTTCAAGGGTGAGTTTTGGTGTCGAGTTTTACAACTCTGAATCACTGACATTTTGCAGCATTCACATGATCCCAATTATGCCATTTTCCACCTTGACTCGGACAAGTGAGTATTCCTTCAACACTGATTGAATAAACTGACCGATCATCTGTAGCACAATTTGTCGAAGAGGAATGGCTTACTTACTTTGCTGATGGTGCCGTTCGACAAGCGACCGATATTGCCGGAGGCTGGAAAGGTGAGAAACCAATACTACTAACTTTGCTATTCGGGTTGACCATGCTAAAACATGTTATAGGTATCGTTTATGCCAATCTTGCAATCATCAACCCGCAGGCAGCATTCAATTTCTTCACGCAGCCAAATTTTGACTGGGGCTGGCTTGATGGAGGAGCCACTCTAACGTGGTACATCGTTTTCAGTGCTTTACTTGGAGCAGCAACGTCTTGAGATGAATATTTTTCA
The DNA here is from genome assembly GCA_030068005.1 of Cladophialophora exuberans. Classification (NCBI taxonomy): domain Eukaryota; kingdom Fungi; phylum Ascomycota; class Eurotiomycetes; order Chaetothyriales; family Herpotrichiellaceae; genus Cladophialophora; species Cladophialophora exuberans. The sequence continues at coordinate 22,284 of JANSVK010000098.1, read as the reverse complement.
AAGCAAGTGATTATTTTGACTTCGGGATAGAAGTAGATTACAGTCTTGACCGCTCTACTCGAGTTGAATCCATTCAGACACGAGCGTCTTGGGAATGGTTGAGCGGGAATATATCCCCAAGCCAGAATCGGCGGAAGTCTGGATCAGGAGACGATCCACTGTCAAGTGCAACAGCACGAGCTGTCGGGGCCTCTTCTGACACAGACGATAGACATAAGACATCAATCATTCCTAACGCAAACTCTCCTGTGAGAAGAAGCACGTTCGCTCGACGTAGCTTTTTACCCCTTGTGCTGTCCTACATGCCGCTACCCAGCAAACAAAACAAAACGAATTTTCCACTCGCTTCAAAACTCATCCATCGCCCCCTTCAATCTAGCGTACTCCTCATCCCCCCTCTCTTCCCACACCTTCGCCCGTCCCAACACCTTCCTCGCCGCACTGCGCGCCTTGAAGCGCCATTTGGCCTCGACTTCGCCGCCCGTGCGTTCTCTCTGCAAGGGGCCCAATTCCTTGTATTGCCCCATCATCCACAGCGTCTTGGCCACCACGGCGTGCCACTGCGGTGCGGGAAGGTCATCAAAGGACGAGGACGAGGACGAGTCAGGCCCGAGCGTCCAAAGCCAGGATTTCTCGGATAGTTGCAAAGAGGAGAGAGGGCGGTGCCGCCAGAGTGATACGGTGGCTAAGAGGGTTGCGAGCGTGGAGGATGTGGTAAGGAGGGGGGAGATCTTGTCGATGAGCGATAGGAATGAGCGGGGGGTGTAGGGGAGGCGGGGAGTCGTTGCGGTTGTATTTGTGGTTGCATTCGTAGTTGTGGGTGCCATTTCGGCTTCTTCATTCTCTCCTTTGTTCTCTTCTTTGCCTTCCTCCTCCTCCTGACTCTCTCCGTCCCCACTCTCACCTTCACCCTCCCCCTCCCGTTCGGGAATCTTCCACTGTCCCGTGACATAATCGACGAGAACCTTCAATATCCCCAGATCCACGCACTGCTCGCCGTCCCTCTTGCTTCTGAGGTCCACGACACGCCCCATCGCCGTGATGATTTCTCCCCAGGGCGTCCCCGCGCTCGGCGGGATGCTCGCCGCCACGGTCAGGTAGTTGTCCCAGATGCGCACGTCGTCGCGCTTTAAGGTCGCGGCGCGCCGGAGAGCCCGGAGGGCGTCGAAGAGGTGCCGGTACGGGTCGGAGGGTGGGGAGGGAGAGGGGGATATCACGGCGATGTCTGGGTTGTCTTTCTCATCTTCTGCTTGTTTGTGCTTAGAAGTCGCTGTTGATTCTGCGGTCGCCTGTATCTGTGGTTCCGGTTGCGGCAGCCGCAGGAGCGCGACGGCAAGATTACTCCAGCTCTCGGCGTCGCTGTCATCGAGCTGCACACAGCGCGTAAAGCTCTCGACCGCGTCTGCGTATCGCTCGAGCTCCAGCTGCACGCAGCCCTGCGCGAACCAGGATGCGCGGTCGAGTTTCGACACGCCCAGCGCCAAAGAGTATGCGTCCGCAGCTTGGGTGAAGGCGCGCGATTTGGCGTAGTGCCGCCCCAAGCTGCGTTGTGCGCGTGAATACCGATGTGAAGACACGTCCCACGCCAGGCTGTAGTATCGGGGGAGAGAGGTGATGTCGCCGAGTATGCAGAGCAAGCGAGGTGAGTCCGGTGGAGCGGGGTCTTCCAACTTCTCTTCGTCTGCTCCCTCTCCTTCTCTTTTCACAAAGAGCAGATTTTTCAACAACTCGACCGCCTTGCCCTCCTGGTCCGTCGCGGCTAGGCACAACGCTTCTTCGGCGTGCATCTGCAGGCGAGCGTAGATCTCCAGGGCCGTCTTGAGCCCGCCCATCGAGGTCCAGCGCGAGGCGAGCTCGGCTTCTAACTCCCAACGCAGCGGTGGGGAGAGTTGATAGATGTATTGTAGTCGTTCAGCCACTGAGGCAGACGGAAATGAGCCTGTGGAGTCAGTGATAGGTCGCGGGAGGAAGGTGGTGATTTTTGAATCTATGCTTGAGGAGGATGGAAGTTGATTTTCGGAGGCTGAAGAGGCGGACGTCTGTGATGTCTCGGCGATGACTTGATCGACCAGTGCTTGGAGCTGCAGGAGGCCGCGCTCGGCCGTCCGCGCCTTGTAGCCCTCGATACGGCTCCGGACGAGTAGTGCTTGGGTGTAGACTTGCCAGTTGTGGTATTTGTTTGAAGAGCCGTCGGTTCCGTCGATGGAGGTTTTGGTGTTGTCGTCGTTATTGTTGTTGCTATCATCAAGTACCCGTATTGCGTAGGGGAGGGTTTCTTCCCGCACGAGCCCATCGGAAGGGGATGTGTTGGTGATGCTACTGGCCACGGCGAGCAGGATTATGCTGTCCATGGGGAAGAGTGCCGGCTGGTGCGAGGGGTCGAGAGAGGAGAGGGCGGTTGGGATTGCAGAGGTGGAGTCAGCAGAGGAGGCCAGTTGTGTCATGGTAGAAGTGGTGGTGGCTTGGTCGGACAATGTCTTTGAAGGGCCAGAGGATGGCGCCGATGTTGGTGTTGACGTAGGTGCTTGAGAAAAAGAGCCGTTGGCTGCTGTGAATTGGATGCGCTCGAGGAGCGTGTCGTCATTAAGGGGAACGTTTTCAGGTCGGTTCGTTGTTATAGCGGATGGTGTTGCTGATCGCTCCAGGAGCGCCGGCGTCGGTGTTGCATTCCTCGACGACGACGGCTCAACTCCTTCAACTTTACTATTCTTCCGGCTCAAGTACGGCTCGGGCTCAAAGTCTCGACTTTTTGCCAACACCACTAATTGACTGACATCCCGATCCTGGAATTTCGTCCGCTTGCCCATCGCACCTGTCAGAATGAACTGAAAATCTCGCGTCGCGGCCGCGCGCGCCAGGTCTGCCCGCGCAGCCACATCGTCACCGTAATGCGTGCGCACCACGGCACGCTCGATTAGAAATTCGACAAAATGCTGCTCTGCGTCCGCGCCGCCGAATGCGAGGCGCGAAGACAGTTGCTGCTCGAGAACCTCGGCGTCGGCGTAGATGGCGTCGCGCAAAGAGGGCGAGTCCTCCGACAGGAGTTTCTGGTGCCAAAAGTTGACACGGAAGCGGGCACGTCGGCCATTGAAGCCCGCTTCAGCGAGGGTCGGGTTACTGAGAATGACTTTGGCGAGCCAAAAGAGTTCGATGTGCGGTGTCAAGGGGTACGGCCTGCTGCCGTCGACCGAGAGGTAATCGAATAATTCCTCCTTCAAGGTCTTCAAATCGCCACCATTTTGATATGGTTCCGGGAAGACGACTGCCTCCGGGTTAAACTCCAACGGCGGACCTGTACAATTGGCCTGGAGGAACGCCTCTAGCGCGGTATACCCGATCTTGAGAAACGAGAGCTGCTGCGTGGCATCGTTGAGCAGGAACTTTAGCCTCGAGGTCACGCCGCTGATGAAGGGAATGGGTTCCGCATCGTGAAGCGCCGCGTCGAATCCCAGAAGCTTGCGCGTCAGTGTGTCATGGAGGACTTCGAGGAAGGAGGTCCCCATCTTGGGGTATGGGTAGAGATGCTCCATTGTTGACTCTCTTGCGCAAAATGTTTCCCCCACGCGCCGTCGTCGTGGCGTGGTAAACTCGAAGCGAGGTTCTAGATCCTAGGGCTCCTGGGTTTTAGTTGGCCCGTGCTCTACGCGAGCAAACTGAAGCAAAACGTGGGCTCCTTGAAATCTCATGCAACGTCTGATAACCCAGCCCTTGCTTCGCACGGCCAAGCTTCAGGCCATGAAACGACCGCGGAGGACTCACACGTGGGCCAATCTCGGCTGATCATACACATGAAAATGTGCTCGTCTTAGATGCTGTGACAGCTTGTAACCGAGACCACCCAAGAGATCGTTGTTCGCGGGCTTAAAAAAATACCAAGAGTCGTGGAAATTTTGGCTCTAGCCATCAAATAACGTGGGAAAATTTTTGAACAGGCGGCCGCTGAAGGAAAGAAACCAACGATGCACCTTTCACATTAGATTGAACGATGTCGAATATCCCTGAGATGCAAAATACAATCGAAAATCTTACTATACAAGTGAGAAATGGACGTGTAATCGTCTTTGTACAAAAGAATGATTTGTGATGTGCTGGTGGTGAGATTGTGGCGAATCACGTCGACGTTGCACTGTGTAAAAAGTGCCAACGTTGTAAAGAAGCGGGGAAACAAATCCGAAGGGATTTTTTTTCTTTTCAATCAAGTCGCTCACATTTCATTCATATCTCATAGTATATCCAGGGTCTTCAAGTTCAGGCTCAGGTTCTTCTTTGAGACACTCGCACTCTGCTTTCTTTCTTGTCGATAATAAAAAAATTCTCTGTCTTCAGACTGTTGATACAAAATCTCCTCCAGAAAAGTCTTCAGATCCAGGTATAAACGAGGGTATCTTTTCCCAGAAAGTGGTAAAAAATGGTTTGGGCCTCACAGACATACATCCAAAGTAATAAAAAAGACACCATGCTCCGGGCTGCGTTTGGTTTGCTGTTCAAAAAAAATTGCTTTTTTCTTGCTTTTTTAAATCTATATCCGCATTCCAGTGCGACCGGCTTGCGCGGCCTTCCTCTTCCTGAAAGCACTTCTATACTGGATGCGACCGATAGTGCCGATTCCATACGCCAAGAAAAACAGGCCACACCAAACGCAGGTGATAATCAAGCCGGTTGGGAAGATACCCAGGGTTCTCCCGGGGAGGACGAATGGGGCAGCCTTAGCGATAGCAGCTTTTGCCACGGTGGGTGTGACGAGGTTGGATTTGTATTCGTCTTGAAATTGTCCGACAACGAACCAGGCACCGTCAGTAGCGTTGATGCTGGTCATGATCGGGTCCGAAGAGTCGATGGCGGCGTTCAACATGATCTCGGGAACCATCAATGACATGATTTGAGTGTCATTGAGCATCGGGAGTTGCAGATTTGATTCGAAGCTGCCGAACAGAGTGTATTGTTGAACCTCCTGCATGTTTGCCTGTCGTGTTTCGATGCCTCGCTTTCTTCTCTTGGTGAGTGACTGGAATGTCGTGCTGCTAGGAAAGGTCAAACCAATCATGATATCGGGAATGGGTACGTCCTTGAAGTCATCGGTTGCGGGAAACATGCTATAGAGTCGAAGATCGGCTTCAAAGGTGCTCTGGGTTCTATCGAAAGTGATGATGTTATAACAAGCCGACATGCCTGCCGCATTCCCGACTGAGGTGAGACCCTCGAGAGCCTTGGTGCACGCGGCGGCAATGGTTTGGTTCATAGCTGCATCTGGGTCGGGTGCAGGAAGAGTGCCCGTTGACGACTGAGGAGTCCTTCGCATAATCTTGCCGGCTTCCCTCTTCATTCCATCCTCCAAATGATTCCATCGTCTCAGCCCGTTGGGAAGGTGCATCACAGCTTTGGCGGAGCTGATATCTGCTTCGGCCAACAGCAACAAAGCTGAGGCGAAAATGGTAGTGAGTTGCATATTGTTCGATTGCTTTCTTCTTTTCTGCTAAAGTGATTGTGTTTGGGGGGTGTAGTCGTCGAGACTGGTGAGAACGAGACCAAGCACAGCTTGTTGAGGAAAGGAATGTAGGCACGACCAGCGACTGCCAGAAATGAATGGAATTGCTCGGAGAGGGAGAAAGGAACCTGCCCACGAGCCACGAGCGTCTAATGATGGGAAGAAAAAGAAGAAAGGGAGTGAGAGGGTGCAAAAGAGTGGTCTGATAGAGTATCACATTCTTCGAGACGGCGGGGGGAATCAGTATAAAACACTTGGTGTAGGGGCAGAACCCCCTTGAGTCTTGGGACCCTCACATGGAGACTGTCCAGAACCTCTACCTGTAGCCATTGTACCGGCCCTGGCTACCGTGAGGACGGCGAGAACAAGGTGGAGGCTGGTATGAAACATCTTGAGTGCGGATCGACAACGAGAGGTAGAAAGCGGCAAGGCTCGCACCAGATTTTGACATGCAGCCAGCTACCAGATGTCGCAAGTGGCCGGTGCTGGCCGCCGAACTATAGTTAGCGAACCAGTCGAGACCGGACAATCGCAAAGTCAGAATCGGCGTTACAGAGAAAGTGGGTGAGAGAGAGTGGAAGTGGATGCAGAAGACGTTTCGACGTCGTGTGATGCTGCAGAAGTCATCGGAACGAATGCCATTTGCAGGCCATCGTACTGCGGAAGTGGCTGCGCTGCCGGTCAATTCGACACAATGGCTTGCAGCAGACCGTAAAGCAGGGGCAGGGGAGGTACCCCTGTCGAAGGTACCCGGGCAATTCCATTGGGCATGATCAGCCCTCGAGTGCCCCCCCGTGCCCCCAAAGCGGGGGTGGTGAAAAGGAGGCGTCTCAAGCCTATCGATCCCCTGCAGCGCGCCCTGGAATCGCTGAAACGTCCGCTTAACTGGGTACAAGCTTATCCATTGGCCGACCTCCTTAAAATCACCCTTTATCCGTTCGCTCTCAGCACCCGAAAACTTTCTTCGCTCAGGTCGGGACCAACCCAACGAACTGTGTTTCAATAGGCACCAAACAACCGCCTAGCCGGCCACCTGCAAGAAAACATCCTGCGCCGACGTCCAACCATCTCACTCACCTTTGATTACTACACGTCGCGACCTCCGCCGACCGTTTTATTCTTGTCTATTGTACCCGCGCGGATGCGAGGCTACAGGCACACAATCATTATTGAGAACGAGGCTGCCCACTGACTGACCGCCGACCATTGTTTGCGCGCGCTTTCAGGCTAAACACAGATCAGGTCAGGTCAGATCAGATCAGATCAGATCGCACCAAGCGCTGTTATTTGCAGGTAATGGTAGTGTAGCTCATTAAACATTCACAATAGTGCGTAGTAGTACGTGGCCATGTGCATTACTGTACTTCAACATCAAAGCCTGGCATGCCCTCGATCCAGTACAACTCTCCGTTTCAGATCTGTCACTGGCTTGCCATTATCTTTTTTCAATTCCCCGACCCTTGTACCATACGTAAAAACTCTCTCACCCGCGGTAATTGCGAGTTGTTGCTCATCTCTTTTTGCTCGCTAATCACCGCTTGCACGAGGTTGTCGAGTAACTCGTCAACCTTATCCTCGTCTGTGCCCGTGCACAAGCTGACAATCTTCTTGTATCGCTCTTCTAGCTCGCCGCTTCGAGCCTTGAGGCTTTTGGCCGTCTGCTCCAGTTGTTGGTTGTGTCGTTGGTACACCTTGACGCGCCCAGACATTACCTCTGCTCTTTCCAAGCTCGCTAAGAGATTGGCTTGCTCCTGGTTCATTAACATGGTGCTGGGGTCAACCTCACCACTCTCAAACATCTGCGCAACCATCCCCAGCTGCCCGTCGAGGTCGAGGCCTTTGTCCGCTTCACCAATCGCCACGTTCTCTTGTATTGTGGTTGGCGGATCGAGGGCGCCGAGTTCAGCCCGTAGTTTGGCCGTCGCTTGTCGCAAGTTGGCGAGCTTTTGTTCGAGTTCGTCCTTTTCACGAACTCGGGATTGCGCATCTTCGAGACGTCGCCGCTCTTCGGCGAGGGCATTACCTGATTCTTTCAGAGCCGCATTAGTCTTGTCCAGCGTCTCTTTCTTTTCTTTCATTTCGGCAGTAAAGTCGGCTTCCGATTGTGATAGTACTTCTCGTATTGCTGTTTTGATCATTAGCCAAACTCGCCTTTTGGCGATATAATTGCACTTACACGTCATGAGCCCTTCTTGCGCTTCTTCGAAAGACTTTTGAGGTGGTCCGGTTGCGATTGCAGGTTGCTCAAAAAGATTTGGCAAGCTCTGGTCGATTATGCCTCCCGTTGCCTGGCCACGAACTCCAAAATCTACAGGAGCAAGCCCGCCACGGTTGACAACAGTTGCGTCAGCCCCAACCTCGACGAGTTGTTCAATGATGGCAGTCGTGCTGGTCCTCGCCGCCAGATTGAGAGCGGTATCGCCCGCTTTGTCTTGTGCGTTGACAATTTCCGACATGAATCTTGCTAGGGTCATCGGACTCGACGGAGCATGGCTGCTGCCTCCATTCATCGCATCAAACGACATATTTTGCTGAGACGAATTTGTTCCCTGCCGAATCACATACTCCAGTAGTGATTCCAGATAGTATTTGCCCACAGAAGCTCTGCCTTTCATTGCCGAAGATACCGCAATGTGATGCAGCAGTGTCCGGCCACGCCCATCTCTGACTTCGATACTGGGGCCAAGAAGCTCAAGAAGAGCCGGGAAGCCACTGCGATCCAGGTTATTCCGTGCTTGACACGCAGCGATGAGAGCGGTCTCTCCTCCGCTATTAGCTCGGCGCATGTTGAAGCCCCTATCGAGCAACTTCTTCACAAGAGCAGTTCGTGCTAGCGTAGCTGCCCAGTGCAAAGCAGTATTGCAGGAGCCATCAATCGGCATCTCAAACTCATCGCCACTCAAACGCAGGAATGCTGGGTGATCATCAAAATCAGTTCGGTCAGGATCAATGAAGAGATCAAGGAGAAGTTCCTTCTTTTGTTCCTCAAGTGGGCCTGAAGGATGAGGTAGGGGCTCTATGCCGTACGAGAGAGGGTCCAAGGCAATGAAAGACTGGCTAGGTTGAGAGAAAAAGGAGACGTTGGGGTCGGTGGGTGTGCCATCTTGCATGCTAAGCTCCATCGCTCCATCGTAGAGAAAGGAAGACTGAGGCGAAGGCCGAATTCGTTTTCGGGGCGGTTCTTGTGATTCGGGAATAGGGAACTCGGCGAAGCTGGCGCCCTGGCTCATAATCGGACCGTTCGTACCAAAGCTGTCCTGAGTGGTCATACTAGCCATACTCTGCTGGCTTGCGTACATGGTATCCTGGCTATAGTTGTAAGGTTGTGATGGTCGGCGAGGGCCTATCGACCGACGCCCGTCCATATTGGGTGAATCCAGCCTTGTTCGGTTCAAAGCGTGGATCGCGTTCGCAGCGGTACTAGACATGTTTTTGAAAAAGGTTCCACCAGCTGACTGTCCAATCGGCCGACCATCACCACCGTACATGCGCTTCCTCTGTGCGGCCATGGCTTGCTCTTTGGTTGGCGTTTCTATTCCCTGTGAGGCACCCGGCAGGCCGTCCGAGTTAATATCGTACTCCAACAGTGGTAAAAGGAGCTGCTCGACACCATACTGTCGGCAAAACTCTCGGCCACGCTGATAGTTGACCCAAGTCCCTTGATATTTTCCATAACCACCCTGGACCTTTTCGTGGTCTCCTGTGATTTCTTTCTCCAGCACTTTGGTTCTCTTTCCTTTATCGACGCCTGCGACTTTCAGTATTTGAGTAGCATTCAGCCAAGAATCTGTTCGGCGTCGCATAACCACAATTCCGTTGACCTCCATTTCGAAGACGGAGATGTTAGAATATACAGCCGTGTAGATCTGGGGTTTCGCGCCATTTGTGTAGGGGTTCGGCGGCGCAAACATATTGGCATCGGCATAGCCGCCAAAGCCATTTGGAGCGGCCATCATGCCTCCGTTCGAAATTGGGGTACCGTTCATGCTGTAGGCTAGCTGCTGCTGTTGCTGAGGTGGGCCTTGCTGTTGATGCTGGGATGCCGGTCTCGGAGGCGGAGGAGTGGGCGCAGGAGTAGAGGCGACGGATTGAGCTTCGAAGGAGCCCATAGGTGGAGGAGCTTGAGGGAAAGAGGCGTTCATGGAGTTGGAATGGCTGTGTTGGGGGAATGACGGAGGGGGGTGGGCATAGATGCCGCCTGATGCCATTTTATCTTGTATGGACAGCCTGATTAGCTCAACCGGCTCAATATGTCTTTTCCGAAATTTTGGTGTGTTGATCCAGGTCAGGACATATCGTCGCCAGTGTGCTATCAATCTGTGTTACCTCGGAACAGGGGTTCTTTACACGCAGCTTTCCGGAAGGTGTTTTGGTGTCAGATCTGGCGACAGAATGACTCAAGGCAATGTTAGATGAGACAACGTTTGAATGCGACAAGGCTTTGAGGTCGTGAACGGAGGTGTCGGCGCAGTGCACGGTCGAGTCTCGAAATCGGGACCGGTATTGCAGGGGGACCGAGAGGAGAGATCTGGGCCTCAGGCGCTAGTGTTTTCCGAGGCGGCGATGGTCAATATTGATAGAGTCGATACCCTGTATTTGAACTGAGCGCATGAGCAGTCTAGACTGCGCAGCTATGGACCTGGAAATGGGGGAATGTGCAGCTACTGGCCGTGTGGATGGTGATCGGGTGCGCAGGTGCGGTCGAAATTGGTCACGTCTTTTGGCAGTGGAGCGGGGGACTTGCTGGGATTTACCACACCGGGCGCCTTCCATTTGTCGCGTCCTTTTTTAGCGCGTTTTTGGGCGTCGCCTGCGCTTTTTGGCATCACTGTTCACATCCTCCACTCATTCACCGCCGACGTTTTATTTCTCACACACGCATCAAAGACAATGTGAATGCCGCCTCCAGAAACCAATCCCCTCCACATCTATCGTGCCTGCCTCCGAGAATGCAGCTATCTTCCCCTGCCGCAATGTCGCTCTTACATGAAAAACTTTACTGTCGATAGGTTCCGCTTTTGGATCCCCAGACAGTCTCGGGGCGAACCTCCTGTGACACCACGGTGGAAGACAGTGTCTCCTGCAAAAATTACTCGACTGCTGTACACCGCGAGAAAATTTAGCTCGGTTCTCAAACATGCAAATCATGGATACCTCGATCATTTGGACAAGGTCCTGCGCATGACTTTTGGAAGGATGGGACCAAAGAAATATGAGCTTTTGGCTAGGTTCATTGACCCCTCTTCCAATGGGGATACTAAAATACTGGATCACGGAGCCAAATCTGATGAGATTGACGATGTTCAAGAACTGTTGAACAGCGACGAGCCTGAGCGTGAAACCGAGGACACTTTTTTCCCCTCTCTTCAACCCACTATCAAACCCAGCTCGCATAAGTCCAACGATGTGGAAGCTAGTGAGGGTGACACTGGAAATCCTAAGACTGAATTGGGGGACCAGTTCAAAACCTTCACTGCATTCTACGCAAACTCCACATCCCCTCAAAAGCGCCCTTTCATCGAAGAAAATCCCCCGGCTTGGAAATATGACATGCATCCATTCTTGGAAGCCCTCCTTGCTTCACAGACCTCGGAACAGCCTCATATCAAACGTGCCGGCTCCTCTCGTCGAATCAAACTGAAATTTTCCGCACCCACCCGTAATATATGGGGCAAACCTTTACCCGTGTCCCAGTACAAGAACAGGAGGATTGAATGGTATCAGCGTTGTCTCCAAGCCGCGATGCCTCCGCTGGAGACCCAGCAAGCTTATTGGGAAGTCCATGATTTGGTCACCGGGAAAGCGGAAATGCCACCATTCGTTCCCAAGAGGGCGGCACCGAAGCTCCATGAGGAAGAAGAAGCCGAAAAGACCCTTGGAGAGCAGGCTGAGTTGATCTTGGAAGGTCCAAAGTTTGGTCAGAGGAAAAAGAAGGCGGTACCTGGTTTACGTCATGTCATCGATCCGCGCCTTATCCAGAGATCACTCAGTCGAGTTGTGTTGAGTCACACGCCTCTCGTGGTCAAGGCGCCTCCCGGGGCAAAGTCTGACAAGGGCAGTGGACTTGTATTCTACTGGGATGATGGTTTATCTGTTCAGAGAATGAATACAATTGTGGCGGAGACGAAGCAGCCTCTTTCAGACTCGCAGAACAGACTCTTGTTTGCATAGATACACTCTACCAGGCTAAGCACTATTGCGGAGTCCGATCCGAGAGCACTTCACTTGATTTGAAAGTCTGAATCATTTTATTTGAAACTACGAATCGTTTTGGCTTTCATGGCATCTCCAGACAGCCAGCCAGCCAGCCCGCCCGCTTCGATGACCATGAGACATCCACCTCCCAATCCAACCCATCCATACCCCTACCGGACCATGGCTGCTACAATAATGTTTCCTGAGGCCTTTCCACCTGTGGCATGTCCTACCCCTTCCATGAATATTCGTGACACGTACAACATGAAGCCATTGTCAAGACCAACCGTACCGTGCTCCCCTACGTATATCTATCCCAAACATCCTCGACTGCCATAGGTAGGCACACTCATTTCTTCGCTCAAGTATACACGCTCTGTTGAGAATCACTCACGTTAGTCTCTTCTCTCCCACCTGACAACACAGAAGAAAAAATTCATCGAAACCAAAGTCCATCGGGGAAAGAGGGACAAACTTACCTCCGTATACGCGTTAACCTGCAGCCCGCGCTCAGCCATCTCCTCCTCGCACAAAAAGTCCAGCGGCATCCAGACCAAATGGCCACGGATCTTGTCGAGTTCCTTGCGCACCAGCTCGACTGGCATGTGCGGGTCGTGCAGGTGGCCCTGCTTGATCGTCTTGCGCGGCGCGAAGGAGTCGTAATCGGCCCAGGTCTTGATGATGTTGTCCGGGTCGGCGCGGAACAAGTGACGGTAGACGTCAGTGTTGACGGTCGCCTGTGAGGTCCACTTCTCCCACAGGGCGTCGCTGAGCGGGTCGGCGACGAACTCCCACTCCTCGCCGGAGTAGGTGTCGTTCATGCACACGGTGGGAGGTTGAGCGTTGGGGTCGTCCTTGGCATCGACGGGCTGCGCCTCGATCATGCCGAGGTGTTCACGCCACAGGTGACGGCGCAGGGTGGCCGCGTGGTGGCCTGCCGTGTACGGTTGGCCGTCCATGGTGGACTCGAGCGGCTGCGTGTCGGTCATGACGATGGACAGTTCTGAGTCGTGCGAGCCCATCATCGAGCGGTCGTTGATGTTGCTGGAACCGCAGATGACGGTCTTGTCGTCCACGATCAGCAGCTTCGCGTGGATGTACAGCTCTTCCTGCACGAAGTTCTCCTTCTCGGCCTCGGGCTCGCCTTCCCAGGGTTCTTCGCTCACGAGTCCGCCGCGTGCCATGGCGTCTTCGGCGATGGACTCCGCCGAAGTGACGGGGTCTTTGACGTCGAGGTTCTTGCGCGCGGCCTCGAAGCGACGCTTCCGGTCGATGATGCGGTGCTGTTCGTCTGCGTCGACATTGTGTCCCGTGCTGCCGCCGCGATGCTCAGGCTCGGACTTCTCACCCTCATAGCCGTGGATGCCGGTGCCCATGATCTCTTCGGCTTCTGCGCGCTGTAGCTGCTGGTACGAGACGCCGGATTCTTTCTCCTGTTGGATCAGGGTCGGCGTTTTGTCGATGCGGTCGTAGGCCCTCAAATTGAAGACAAAGATGTACTTCGATGGGTCTTCAATGCCTGCGGCTTTGAGTTGTCCGTAAATCGAGTGCTCGCCACGGCTGATGCTCTTGTACTGGTAGTCCATGATTGCCCTAGTGCCGATTGCGGCATCGTCGCGTAGGTCGCCTGCGAATCCTGGAATGGCTGGAATGACGATGATGACACGGAACTTGCGATTGCTCTTGTGGGCGTTGATACAGGCATTGACGATCGCGCGGCCTAAGGTATTGTGGATCGGTGACTGGTGCTCGCCAGTGGCGGTGATGAAGAATTGGTTTTCGATATAGACGTAATGCTGGGCGTTCTCAATCACCTCGGCGTATGCGTTTTGGATGCTGTGGTCGAGGAGGATGCCGCTGCTCCAGTCGTCACTGCTCCGGACAAGCTGGGCGTGGACGGAACCAGGATTTTGCAGCCCTTTGGCTTCAAGGGGGCTCAGGGGATGCTCGATGTATTTGCCCACGGGGTGTTTAGGTCTCTGAATCGCGATAAGATCTTCATCCGGATTTGAGCCGTCTGCCTTTGAACGGGTGGTCATGCACAAATAGTCAACCGATTCGTCTCGCTTGTATTTGTCCCGTTTGATAAAGTTCCATCTGAGAACGAAGTGCTCAGCGATGTCAACTACGCATTCACCAACCAGAGCCATAGCAACATCATGCCATGGCATCCTGCCGTATTCAGTCTTGTTGAGCTCATTGTTCTCCCAGTCTTGAACAGTCTGGAAGTCCATGATCCTGAAAGATGTTAGTGAGACATGGCTGTGTCGACCGTAGGAAATGCATACCTGTTGTTGTTAAAGTCTTGTCCTGGAAAGATCTCGTTCACGACACCCGATGGATGTACATCGGCAAGCATGTGCTGACGCACATCCCATCTCCCGTAGCATAGATCCAATCCACCGATGAAAGCTAGGTGGTAATCAACGACAATGAATTTTTCGTGGTGAGCCCAGTAAAATGTCATGTCGCCAAAATTCTCAAACACATTGTGATCCGGATGGCGCAAAATATGGATGTTTCCATGGCCAGGCGTTCCCTCAGGACAAAGGGCTCGTAGAGCATGCTTGGTATGGGCCGAGTTGCAAGTCAGGGCCTGCTGAACCTCTTTGTAGACGATGACATAGACTTGGACTCCGCGCTCCGCAGCGCGTTTGATAATCTGGTCAAGACGCCATTCCTGGTTGAAGAATGGAGGACGGCGCAAGAAGAGTTCAGGGGAGAGCCACCAATCCTCAATGTAAATGGTCTCTTTGGCGTTCTCGAGGCCAACCGAGACGGCATAGAAATAATCGCGCCCGTCTACATACCATTTGATTTTGTTGCTGTCTCGCTCGGGAAAGAATGACTGAAAGCGATGAGATTCGCAGAGCCCGGTTCTCTTGCGATCGGTCTCCTTTTCGTGCTCTTCGTCATGACGATGGTTCCTGTTGACCAGGTTCTTGAGCTTCCCGACCTTATGTTTGAAATGGATAGCCTCAATTTTGGCATCGTGCAATTTGGAATCTATGGGGTATTAATTTCTCGGTTCAAGTGACATGCAAGAAATCTAACCTCTGAGTTTGTCTTTCAAGGCCTGCATTGTGATAGCAGGAGAAGAATGTCACGCGATCAGAGCGGCGACTGCCTGGATTTCAAGTTCCTAGCACTCGGTGCCCAACGACTGTCAGTGAAAGAAAGGAAGGACCGGTCAACGGAAGCTGTAAATAGAGGGGAAAAGAATGAGTTGTAGGTTCAGGTGTGAGTCTCCGAAGTTGGTATTGGTGAATGGTGGTGGTGTGCTACAAGTACGTCATCGTTGTGCCCAGATCTACCTGGGCGAGCTGAGTACCTGCTACTACTGGTATTACGGCGTGTACGGAACAGCTGAGCTGAAGGTGGGAGTTGGAGTACGTACAACAGCCTCCGAATTGAACTACTGTGCCTCTCCCGCCTGGGCACAAACTCTCGCTGCTAGTAGTATCTCACTCACATCCAGCCAAAAGATCCATCAAATTCCCATACCACATCTCCCCGGCGTCCAAGCCGTATATCTTCGAAACTCGGCACCATGCCTCCATCGTAGTGTTGTACCAACTTTTCCATATCCTCATCATCCATCAAATTGAAATCTTCTGTACTCCATTTATCACACACCTCGCTCATCCAGCTCATTCTCTTGCTAATGTCACGCGTAGTTTTCCCCGGAGCAGTTTTCCGTAGCTTCCTTCTCAACTGGCCGACCTTCTTGATACTATCTCCTGTGCCCGTGGGAAGCATGTCGCCAATCTGTCGTCGAATCGCAGCAGCCATCCGCGGGCCATTTCCGTTGGTCGAGACCATGATTTGGAGAGGGCCGTCACGATGGACGCTGCCAAAATAAAAATCGCACTCGGGTGGCACGTCGGCGATGTTGGCCGGAACCTTCATCTTTTTACAGTATTTCCAAATGCGAGTAGAGGCGTCTGGGTCATCAATGGCCGTGAGTACCATGGCAACCTTCTTTTCCGGTTCCAAATCGAGCGGGAGAAAGATCCGATCCACATGCTTGACCTGCTGTTGGTGTATTCTATATGCCACCTCTTCGTTCAGCCCACTGCGCGGGCACACAACTGTGACTTTCGCATCGGCATTAAGTAGGTTCACGATTCGGCCGGCAGCGACCTAAAAGCATTGTCAATTCCACATTCTCACTGCTGGAACCATGATAGACGCACCTCGCCGCCACCGATTACCAGTACTTCCTTGCCCTTGATTTGCCATGCGAGGATCAAGGAGCCCCCGCCTTGGATCGCTGGGAATGTAGGAGGCATAGTGTACGCATCCTGGTCATCGCGCCTGATCCGCCACAGATGAGGAAAACAGATTGAAAAATGCTGACGAGGTGGAATTGGAATGCAGGCGATAAGCGAGCCGATAGCAAACTTGAGCGCCTCTCGCCTCGCAAATTCGGACGTGCGGACCCACCGCAAATACTCCCCCGTAACATCCTACGCGCGCGCACAGGAGCCCTAAATCGTACCTAGCGAGCTGGGCCGTTGCCATCACCAAAAAAAAGTTCACTTCCACCTCACAGCCACGTCAAGTTGTGCTCGTTTCGTGTAATATATTTTCATTCCGCTATGAAAGAGCCTCATTTCAGACTGATCAGTCCAACTTGATCAAAGGCATTAATCACCGCCACTTAATTTCTTACTGAACTGCAAGATCGGTTGACCTATACAGCTGCCCACCATGCGAGGCGTCAAGGTCTTCTCAGGCAGATCCCATCGTACTCTGGTTGAATCAATATGTGAGCGGTTGGGCTCTTCACCAGCCAAGTGTGAGCTGGGAAATTTTGCCAATGGGGAAATCAGTGTTCAGATCGGTACCTCTGTCAGAAATGAAGATGTTTTCATCGTTCAAAGCGGAAGTCCTCGCATCAACGACAGTGTCATGGAGCTGCTCATCATGATCGCTGCATGCAAAGGCGGTTCCGCCAAATCCATTACGGCTGTGATTCCTTACTTCCCCTACTCACGCCAATCCAAAAAGAAAAGCCACCGAGGCGCCATCACCGCCAAAATGCTAGCCAATCTCATGGTCGTGGCTGGAGTGGACCACATTATCACCGTCGACCTTCATGCCACTCAGATGCAAGGGTTCTTCGGAAAGCCCGTCGACAACCTATTTGCTGAACCTATTATTGCTCGCTGGATCAAGACGAATGTTCCTCGCTGGAAGGATGCAGTTGTGGTGAGCAAAAATATCGGCGGCACAAAGCGAGTCACATCCCTCGCAGATGCCCTCAAGCTAAGCTTCGCCCTCGTGTCAACTGATAGGGACCGCTCAAGACATCCCCACCACCAAAACAGCCTGGCGGACAGCACTGTGTTTTTTGATGCCATTGAGCCGCAGTCAATTCGCTACCGGGAGCGCCTACTGCATGGAGACGATGCCGAAGATGCCGATAATGAGTCCGAGAAATCCCACGGTCGGGACCTCCCCCACCGTGGTAGGATGCCTGCTACGAATGGCATAAATCGCCTAGCCCCTGGTAGGCCAAAATCGGTAACGATTGCATCAAGCCCCCTTGTCCAAACCGCAAGAGTGGAGTCCTCGTCCCCTCCTTCATCGCCTGACCGACTTTCTCGAACCGAAACCGCCCCCAGCGCACGCCGACCATCTGAATACGAAGCTCGCGAGGCGCATAACGATGAGCGAGCACGGGATGTAGTTGTTGGGCGACTGGTGCTAGGCCACTTGGTGGATGATGATCATCCATCGTCAGCAATGTCGAGCATGTCGGCATCTCTGGCTAATCTCGCAGCAGCTGAACGTGGCCTGCAGGATGGAACGGACAACCCTGCCAACGATCCGATGACCTCCTCCTTCGTCTCCAATGCGTCGTCGTTCCAGCCTGAACATGCCCTAGGTGGAACTTTTGATGCAGCCGCGACCTCTGACGAAGAAGAAGAGGGCATCAAAAACCCCGACCTAGAACACACCATCACCCTTGTTGGGAATGTCAAAGACAAGACTGTTCTCATGATGGATGACATAATCGACCGATCTGGTTCGTGGATTGCTGCTGCAGAGACATGCGTGAAAATAGGCCATGCCCGAAAAGTCTACTGCATCGCAATCCATGCTCTCTTCGGTGAAGACTCTTTGGAGGAGCTAGAGGAATGCGAGTGCATTGATTATATTGTGGTGACAAATACCTTCCCCATAGCTCCTGAGCGCGTTCGGGCCTCGAAGAAGTTGATCATGATCGACCTCTCGAATCTATTGGCCGAAGCAATCCGGCGCAATCACCATGGAGGTAAGCATACACACGCATCGAAAGATTCCCAGCTAACGCAGACGGCCTCAGAGGATATGTCCACCCTTTTCGCACATGCCTAAAGCCCCACAAGATCTCAGATGTTTCGAGGCGCACAGCTTTAATCGAACATTGTAAAATCACGTGTCTACTTTACTTATGAATTGCCGCGGGTGAGCGCCGGGAGATTTACATTCCGAGACTCCTCAAAGGATTCCTGATAATCGAATGAAAGAGCGTGTTCTTGTTCCACAAGGCATAAGATCCTCTTTCGCTTAACGACAGGGTCCCGGATTTATGGACACACCACATGCTTGGTGCCAGATGAATACTTGATGATATGCAGGGCGTTGGACCCTTGGCACATCAATGTTCGGATAAATTCAGGCCACTTCCAGCTGCTGGGCTCTCCATCGACCCACCTATTAACATGGACTTGATCAATTTTCGGATTTTCCAATCAAAAGTCTCGCCAAAGTAGCACAACATCAAGAAACAAACTTGGAAGATCACCGTGAATTCGCCGAAATGACAGGAGACCAACCCCAGTAGAACAGAGCAAAAAAGCCATTTGGTCTCATCTGACAGCGGCTCCGAGAGGGCTTGAGAGCTTTGCATTGCTGCGCTACCTTTCCTCCGGCGCTAGGTGTTAAAGCGGTCAAGCTGTCAAGCACTTGCATCGTAGACGAGCTTGGACAGATTGAGTGAGTGCGGCCGGATAGCGCAGCAGCGCCCAACTTTAGAGGTTACAGCTCTGAGGTTGACTAGGGCGGTGATATATGTGAACTGTTAGTATCCAAGCTCGCAAAACGAACAGTACCAGCCACCGCCAATGAAAGTACGAGCACGTATTTGTTGGGGTCTCTCGACGAGACGTTTACTCCATACTATGGCGGCCAGATCGCAACAGAGGAGACCGATCTCGTCGATCTTGGAATCTCTCGGTAGAGGATCGGCGCTACCCTCGTCCACCGGATCGCCGGAAGACTCCAGTAGCCTCACGAAGGTAGATCCAAGCTGTGGCGTAGTTTGCCTCAGGTTTTATCTCGGAGTTATCTGCTCCTGTTGGCTCGCTTGCTGCCCTAAGAGCTAGGAGCCTCCTGCTGTGCGAAGCTGACACGGGGAAGATCATTTCCGTTGTTATGAGACTCGCCCACGCTGTCGGCGCGCGGCCTCCTGCTGGCCCTGGACATTGCTTCGCTAGCTCCGCCAAAGTTTAACCTACTTACCATGGCTCTGACTTCACGATCATTATTTAAAGCTCGCCACAAAGGATCTCAATGACAATAGGTGTGGACACTGAAGAGCATCTTGACCATGTGGGATTGTTTGGGGAGAAAGACCTCGTGATGGATCCTCGATGCTGGATATTTAAGGATACCGACCTCGTATCTCAATCAACTTGCACCCTCGTTCGACACTGTCCAGACTGGAGGAATTTTAGGCCACGGGTGGAAAGCGCTTCCGTTCAAACTATGGAGTACTTGAACTTTTTTATTCGCGCCAACCCGGGAGCAGGTATCTGCACGCTCCACTGCTCATCCAGAGGTATCCCTGCGTGCCTTGATAGCTGATGGTCCCTCATCCGAGATCCGCGACCCCAAATGTTGAAGAGTTTTTGTGTCAAGTTTCGTCCGGTCATTTCAGCGTGTCTTCACCCTTTGAGTTCTTCACTTTTTCTGCAGCCACAATCACTCCTATGGCTCACGACTGGCCGTGACAGCATCGAACAGGACCTGGTCATTACTCTGCTTGTCATAATGGGCTCAGCGCCACATCGTCTTGTCCTTGACAGAGTGATATCAGCCCGAACAGTGACCGATTTCCGTTTGCTCCTGGGCTATATAGGCATCAAAATTACCGGCCGATCATGAATAATTGAAAACTCTCAAGTTCGAGACCTCAATCCAGCCTTGCAATATCCTAGAAGCCAACCAGAAGCCCTACTTCAAAACCTCAGTACAACCTTTCAATCGACAGCAGCCATGGCAAATCGTAACAGCGTGAGTTCAACTTTCCACCTGCCCTACCCTTCTCAAGGTGAGATTCTGTCTGCTAACTGCCGGAATCTGCCATACGGCCACAGGGTAAAAAATGGCCGATGGAGATCCAGCAATGTAAACGTCTCGGACCTCATCAAGCCAAACTCACATACCCTCAAGATATTGTGATTGCTTTTGTATGCAAGTTGTGCCCTCCTGGGCCTACTCATAGTCAAATCTGGCAATGCATGAGATGCGGATGGACAACATGTCGTCCATGCATAGAACGACCCCGTAACAAGCAGCTTGCCGAATTGTATCAAGCGGACGGCACTAAAATCCAGAGAGCTTGACGCCTTGGATGATTGTTTTGAGTGATCCAAGTATTGCTGTTGCGAGAAGATCGACGCTGGAGCATTGGTGAGCTTCTTGTGTACGAATCCATGGTAAAAGACACAAAGCTAAGACTTCGTCTAGGTAGCCAGACTCTTGCCCACTACCGCTCTACACCCAACCTACCGTCGACTTTTCTCGCCTTATGTACAAATATCGAGCTCATCCAGGGCATCAAATGACTCGTATGCTGGAAAGGAGCAGACCGTGACAGCTGGAACATGAACGCTTTGATTCGGCAAGGACCACTGTTTGCGGGATGTTCATGCAAGCGATCTTGGGTGCCACTGCCATATTTTTCTTGATATCGACCGCCAGCATATTGGGGGAATTAGATGATAAGGTCGGCATCACCCTCACTACCAGCATGTGGCAATGACGTACAGCCACAAGATATTTCAAGATAGTACTGATTAAGCGCTTCAGAATCGGGCAGCGAAACTCACACGAGCTGCCAATAGCTTAATACAAATGATATCTCCCCGTGTTTCGTGATACACGAGCATCAAGATCCAAGCATGTTCTTGCCAAAGTTCGTAGCCGTCGTCCTTCCCAAATTCGCATTCTTTGCACGGTGCCTGTCAATATATCCCCCATGTTTTCTCTCCAAGAACTTGTGAAGCAAAGATCAGTTTCACTTTGACTACCTGGGTGTTCGATTCCTGCAAACGGGGTGCTGCCCAGAACGCTGAAATCGAGTCTCGAGTCTCCACACCTGCGAGTTCCAATATCTCTCCGTATGAGAGGTCACCCACCGAGTGACGACTTGATGAGTGATTCGAAAGTTCTTGCCACAATATCACGAGACACAGGGCGAGACCAGGACTGAATGCCTGCTCCAGCATTGCTACCTACCAACAAATGCCCCTGTGTTGATTGAGTACGTGGGTGAGACATGCAAAGTCGCCCCGTCGTAGAGTGACAGGACAGCATGGCATGGCCAGGTTGGGAAGGAGCGAATGTATTGGTCTCGTCCCTTCTGGTCCTTTGGTCACACCTACTCTCGACTTCCCGCCTCGCATAGTTGTACGTGCCGTATGACGAACACAATTTGAGAGATACCGCCTTTTCGTTGCTCCGGTATCAGCGACAGAGCAGCGCCACACTCTGGTTCACCGCCTTGAGGAATCCCTGTCTCGGCGTTGCATGGACCCTCAGCACTCATGATTCCGCGCGAGATCCCCTCGAATAATGCCTGAACATCTTGTGTGCCGCGGTGCGCTGTGGTGGAACTTCAGTGTGCGACATCGCCAACGAGAACTCCCAAGCCTTCCGAGATCTGACCTAACAGGTCTAGCCTCAGTTCACCGTACGCGTGGGTACAGACTTGTGGAGCGGCAGAATCTTGGCCAGGACCATAATTGACATTGGAAGAAGTACCCTAAGGAGATCGTTTGACCTAGCTAACTTTCGGAATGGATCAAACTCCCGGGAGAGGGGGCGCGCCAGTGGTTACTATTAGGGTGACTGCATTGGGGTGCTTGATCACATCAATTTTGACAGCCTAAACGCATCGGTTGGCAGTTGGCAAGGAGGGATACAGGCTCTGTTGCGCCTTGGAAGTTTCATGTTAAAGTGAGACCAGGTGCAAAGGATCGACGGCTCTGTTCGCGGAAGAGACCGGTTGCCAGTCCAGAAATAACAGACGTCGCACGTCGCTCTTCCTTATCCTAGGATGTTTGAATTTAGCGGCACAGTATCTGGCATGGGAGGCTGGTCTTTACGTGGCTGAGGCAGAGGTGTGGTGTCGGTGTACGTACTACGATATAACCCTGGACGAATAGGCTTACAGGACGCCGTTTTCGAGATAGCTTCGAGCGACTCTCGGAATATCACCTAAATTGAGGTCTCGAGAATTTGAAATACATGCAACATTCTTCTGGCTCGCAGATCCGAATTCGAAGTTGAAGGGTTATCGTCACAACGTCTTTCGTCGGCAGCCTTGT